>OX421976.1:9483481-9708481 GCA_949128135.1 Parasteatoda lunata | reverse complement strand
TAAATGTCATACAAATATATTTTACAACAATAAACATAAAAATGATCTTAAAAATGGGAATTGTAATGTAAATGATTGTTTTAATAATAGATATATAGAAACTAATAATTTTTATGATGAAAGAAATTTTAATAGTTTAAATATTCATGAGCATAGGCTCAACCCACCCTCAGAATTTCAGGAGAAAATACCTGTAACTTCTGAAGAGGATAGGGTAAAGTTAAATGATCTTTTATCTAGTTATGATCATGTATTTTCCAAGAATAATTTTGATATTGGCAAGTTAAAACTTCAACCTGTTAAAGTAAAGTTAACTTCTGAACTGCCTATTTCATTGCGTCCATATAGAGCATCTGTTAAAGATAATGCTGAAATTAAAAATCAAATTGATCATTTATTAAAAGCTAACATAATTAAACCCTCCTATAGTCCATACTCCTCCCCAGTTACTCTTGTTTACAAAAAAGATGAAGGTAATAGAACCAGATTGTGTGTAGATTTCAGAAAGCTTAATCAGATAACCAAAACTGACTCTGAACCCGTACCTAGAATTGATGATTTAATTGATAAATTGTCTAATGCTAAATATTTTTCAACTATTGATTTAAAATGTGGTTACTGGAATTTAGCAATAGATCCAAATGATACTGAAAAATTAGCATTTACAACCAATTTTGGCCTTTATGAATTTTTACGTTTACCGTTTGGTTGGAAAAATTCACCCGCTATTTTTCAAAGAGCTATTCGTCAAATTTTACAAAAACATAAAGTTGATTTTGCTTTAAACTATTTTGATGATATTATCATTTATTCTGATAATTATTTAGAACACTTAGACCATTTAGAGAAAATTTTTAAAATATGTGAAACTGAAAATTTAAAACTTAAATTTTCAAAATGTCAATTTGCTAAAACTAAAATTAAATTTTTAGGCTATGAAATAGAACAAGGTCAATATTCACCTGCAAATGCCAATATTGAAACTATTAGACAGTTAAAACCTCCAAAAAATGTTAAAGAGTTACAACGATTTCTTGGTAGCATTAATGTATATCATAAATTTATTTAAAATTATGCAAAACTTAGATTGCCCCTTAATAATCTTCTTAAGAAAAATGTTAAATGGAATTGGACTGTAGAATGCGAAACCTCATTTAATCAATTAAAATCGTCTTTCATTTCTAAACCCGTTTTAACTCTGTATAATCCTAACTATCAATGTCATCTGTTTGTTGATGCCTCAAAAGAAGCAATTGCTGCTGTTTTGAAACAAAAACATCCAGCAGATGGCTCAATGCACCCAATAGCTTTTCACTCCAGATGTTTATCTCAACATGAAAGAAATTATTCAATTACTGAATTAGAATGTTTAGCTATAATTAATGCTTTAGATAAATATCATTGTTATTTGCATGGAACTAAATTTATCATTTATAGTGATCATTCCGCGTTGACTTGGTTAAAGAAAATAAAAAATCCTACAGGTAGACTTTTTAGATGGTCTTTAAAACTATCTATGTATGATTGTGAAGTAAAATATATTAAGGGTCTAAATAATCATGAAGCTGATATGCTTTCTAGATCTTCTGTATTTTTTAGTTTATTTGATAATAATCCAGTTGTGACTCATGAGGAAATTAAAGAAGCGCAATTAAACGAAAATTTAAGTAGTCCTAAATTCAAAAAAAATAATGATTTGTTAACTATTAAGAAAAAATTTTTGCATAAAATAGTAATACCATTTTCTTTAAGAACAAAAATAATAGAAAAAACTCATATTCAATTTGGTCATGTTGGTATTAAAAAAATGATTGCTTTAATATCTCCCTTCTATTATTGGCCTAATATAATAATTGATATCTCTAACTATGTAAAATGTTGTGAAACTTGCCAAATTAACAAAAAATCTCACCAAAAAAGATTTGGGTTGTTACAAAGTATGCCCCCTACAGAGCAACCATTTGAAATTTTATCAATTGATACTGTCGGAGGGCTAAACTATTACAACTCAACTAAAAAATATTTGCATTTAGTTATTGATCATGCTACTCGATATCTTTGGACTTTTCCTTCTAAAAGTGTAACAACTGAAACATACACAAATTGTTTAAAACAAATTTTTCAAATTCAAGTTCCAGTTAAAATTTTAAGTGATCGTAATGCCGCATTTACAGCATCTAGATTTAGAAGATTTCTTAGAAACTATAATGTTAAACAATTATTGACTTCAGCTCATCATCCGCAAACAAATGGAAAAGTTGAAAAATCTAATGCGACAATCATCTCTAGGTTAAGATGTAAAATCAATGAAAACTCTAAAAAAATTCCGTGGACAAAATTATTAGAAGAAGTAACCCATGAATATAATTACACCCCTCATTCTGTAACTCAATTTCCTCCGGCTTATTTAATGTATGGAAAATTACCTCGTGTTTCTCTTGTAAATCAAAATATTTATCCTCCAGTTGATGAAGCACGAAAAATAGCTGTTCAAAATACCCAAGAGTTTTTTAAGAAAACCAAAATTCGTTATGACACTCATTTTTTGGAACCTAATTTTAAAGTTAATGATTTAGTAATTTACGAAGAATTCCATTATCCCAACACAAGGAAATTAAGTTCACCATATTCTGGTCCATACAAAATTTTAAAGAAATTATCTGAGGTGTCATTTGAAATTGATAAACCTAATTTTCTCACTAAGAAAGAATCAGAAATAGTACATGTAAACAAATTAAGGAAATTTTATCCAAGTCAACAGTTTCAATTGTATGTAAAAAATTAACAATAGTTTTTCAGTGCTCATATGTTTTTTATTTTTATTTTCTGCCCTTATTTTTGGAGTCCCGTTAATTTTTTAATGCATCTATCTATGAGTTTTTTTATTACATGATGTTTGAGACTTCGGAAAATTAAGGTCAATTTCCTAAATTTTATTTTTGCAAATAAAATATATATAAATGGTTTTCTGAACCGTTGCACTCCTCACATAGAATGTTTCTTTACTGATCTTTTCTCCTCAATATTAAAGATCAAGCATGAGTAAACAAACTTAAAACCCTGTTTTTTCCCGTCTTGTTGGGAATATTTAACCCAACTTAGACTATCAATCGTTATCAATGGATGACGCATATATTTTTATTAATTTGGAATAAAGCATATTATTTTCTACAAAGATCTATTTTGTACTTTGTATGCAAATTTTTATGCTATTGAAATATTTTAAATATTTGGAAAAGTAAGCACTTTAAGTTAGATTACTTGTATTATTTGTATTACCTGTATTATTTTATTTGTATTGATTTTTTAGTATATTTCATATGTTGTGAATAATTCTACACAATATTTGGGAAAATTCATAATCATTAATGGAATCATAAGTAAAAACATTTAAATGATGAGTGAATTTAAATGACTATGAATAATAATTGTTTCGAAGATGAAACAATGATGATAAAGAACACAATTATTTTTTCTTCTTCCATGGATGAAAAACTTAATAAATTTAGGCCTGAACAATGGATCCAGTTTATTTCAAGAAAAGAACTTTTCACAAATTGTGAAATTTTGGTTTGATATATTTTTATTTTAGATATTTTATGGTATTTTTTATTTTAGATTTGTTTTGATATTTTTATTCTTTTCAACAGGAAAAGAAAATGTGTACATAGTCATTATTAATTATTATAAAATTATAAATTATTATTATTATTCAAAGTTATGTAAAAATGTTTAGTTACTTTTGTATAAACGTTATTGTTGTAATACTTTATTTATAAATGTATAATATTGGACAATATACCAAATTTTAATTGAAATCGCGTAAATGGGGAAGTTCTGACCAATAGGCTAGCATATTGATCAGACCTTTTCTTCAGAGGGGGGGAATATTATGTAATGCTAAAAGAATTATATTTTAAATCTAATCCATAAATAGCGCTTGTATCTAACGCACAAACGTTTAAAACCTTTCCCACAAGAAAGTAATAATATTGAATCTAATTATCTCAAAAAATGTGATGATATGGCTTTTGTTGCTTGGGAAATTGATCAGTCCCACGCTACTGAGACCTATTAATATTTAAATATATTGTCCAGAAAGATATAAAAACCCTTTTTCCAAGGTCAATTGTGCTATTCTCTATCTATCCACCAGCATGTAAGGTTGGCATTCTGGGGCTCTGGCCCTTACTTTAATAAAATTATTTTATGATTCCTGCATTTTCCTGTATCTTTTTAAGAAGCACCGGCCACACTACGAAATTACAATGTTTATGCTTTCAAAGCGTAACAGATATATATATAATATATATATATATATATATATATATATATATATATATATATATATAATATATATATATAATATATATATATAATATATATATATATATATATATATATATAATATATATATATAATATATATATATAATATATATATATAATATATATATATATATATATATATATATATATATATATATATATATATATAAATTTACCTCTCAGGATCAAATTTTTCAGGATCAGGAAAAAATTCTGGATCCCTGTGCATAGCATATATTGGAGTGGTCACTGTCGTCCCCTTAGGAATTGTGATTCCTGTACCTTTTAACGTGTAATTATCCACAACGCACATTCTTTCCATCCTAATAAAAAACAATATTTTTGTCAGAAATGTAGAAAACTGGGAGTCAATGGCATGAATAGTTATGGTTTTAATACTTCAATGATTTAGGTTTCAATGCTTAAATAATTTAAATATCAATGCTAGTATATTTTAGATCTCAATGCTAGGAAAATGTAGATCTCAACGCTGGAATAATTTAAATTTCAGTGCTTGAAATAATTACATGTTAATGTTTGCATCAACTGCATACTAATACTTGAATTAATTGCATCTCACTATTCAGATTTCGCTGCTTTTTCATTTAAAGTTTAGTGCTTGCATTCATATCAACTCAATTTTCAACATCTCATCTATGAGCAATTTAGCTTTCAATGCTTTATAAGTTTAAATCTAAATGCTTGAATAATTAAGATAGCGTTTCTAAAACAATTTAGATCTCAATCCTTTAAATAATTTAGATTTTAAAGCCTGAAATAATTGCATTCTAATACTTGAATTAATTGCATACTAATGTTTCAATTAAATACATCTCACTATTTAAATAGTTTGATTTCCGTGCTTGAAAAAATAATCGTTTAATTTTCAGATTTGATGTTTAACTAACTCAAGTTTCAATGCTTAATTAATTTAAATCCAAGTGCTTGAGTAATTAAGATCTCGATTTTAAAATAATTTAAATCTTAATGCTTGAATAATTTAGATTTCAGTGCTTGAAAGAAATGCAGACTAATGTTTGAATTAATTGCATCTCCTTATTTAAATATTTAAGATTTCAAAGCTTGATTATTTATATTTTCGTGCTTGAATTAATAACAGCTTGCAACATCTGATGTTTGACTAATGCAAGTTTCAATGCTTTATTAATTTAAATCTAAATGCTTGAGTTTTTATGATCCTATTGCTTGTAATAATCTAGATTTTAAAATAATTTAGATCTCAATTCTTGAATAATTTAGACTTCACTATGCAAACAATTTAAATATCTCAGTTCTTATTAAACTACGTTTATTATTTAATTTCGAATTTTTAAAAGAAAAATAAAGTAAAATATGCGCTTCTAAAGTTGTCTCTTATGAATAGTAAAAAAAAAAATTAGAAAAAAAAATTTCGGAAATCATAAACTTTTTATTTATTTATTTTATATCTAATTGGATGACTTGACACTATTAAAACTATACAAACTAAGGACTTTTATTTATATTTTGAAATAAAGAGGCCTACATGGTTTTTCCTAATAAAATTATCTATTTCAGTTTTTTTTAAAAGAAAAAGACAGCTAAAAAACTTTTATTATCTTGTGTTTTGAGAAACCTGACTCCAACTATAAGATAATACTCAAAACCAAAGTGACTGCAAATATATTGAAACTCACTCACTGAAATAAATAAAAAAGGCTCGTTATTAGTCTCGTTTATTCTCTATGTAAACTGTTTATATACAATTTACATTTCAAGAAATACAAATTAATGAAATCTTTTTACATGTGAAAATACTAACTAGCGACCTTTATTGTTTAGGTTCGAATAATTAGATTAGAACACTTAATTTTCATGTATGTGTGAAACACTTTAGTATTTATGAAACACTCTGTTCATGCCTAACTTTTTCCATTCATTTGTTATAAAAATGAAACACAAATACTTTATTCGTACCTTATAATAGGTGGATGAAGTCTAAGAGCTTCGGACATAACATTGTCTAAATATTTCATATTTTGAATTGCTTCGTAGGTTAATTTACCCTGTAAAATTAAATTCTCTGTTATTCTAAAATTAAGAGGCATTGAATTTAGTAGAGACCAACATCATTGTTATTTCATATAAAGTAAAAACGTAAAACGAAAAAAAAAAATGATATTGAGAATAAATTAATCTAGATAGTATCTACTAACCACAATTATAAACTGATAATATTACTTAAATTTTGCTTCACTTAAATCGTTAAGTAATAATATAATTTAAAAAAAAAAATCATTAGTTTTTAAGATATCACTACATTTCGTTATATTATTCATAAACTACCAAAAATTATGAATTTTTTATTAAATTAAAAATAGCTTTTTTATGATTTATTATATTAATGTACATAATGTATTATATTAATGTATTATAATATATTAAGCTATATTAATGTAATCCACCTTTCACTTTATACTTATACGTAACCGAAAACTTATAAAAACTTATAAGAAATCCAAATCTTAAAATGCTTATTAATTTATGCAGATAGTATTTTAAGTAAAGAAATCAGAGCATAAATCTACTTTATCTGATTAAACTACTTTATCTGATTATCAGCGGATTTGAATTCTTGTCTCTTAAAATATGAGGGGTGGGGGTAGTTACAGTGAAAGAGGAGTCGAAATTTTGGATTATTTCATATTCACTTCTTTTTACATTTTAAAATTATTTAAGCGAATCAAAAAAATTTTGAATGCGCTCATAAAACTCTATAATTCGAAAATAGTTCCATACAAAATTTAGTTTTTTAAGATTATTTAATATTTTTTATTATTTACTTTAATAGCAGTTGAAAACTTTTTAAACTGCAAGATATAAAAAATTTTAAATAATATTATTACAGGTATACAAATCACCTTAAGAGACAAAGCTAAACTTCAAACGAAATCGGTCTAATAGTATTCGAAAATTATAGTTTAAATATTTATCACTCGTGAAATTCGCTTACTCAGAAACTATTGGGCCAATGTCGCTCAAGTTTTGTATTTCGCCTTCAAAAAGAACTGTAGAGAAAGAATTAAAGAGAAAACAAAACTATATAGTTTAAAATGGGGTCAAAATTTTTATATTTTACAAATCAAAATTTTTTTATCATATTTTGATTAACCGCTTCCCTGATTATCCCGAGTTAACTCGGGTACGTATATATTGAAAATATTTATCATCCCGAGAAAACTCGGAACATTGTGTCAGTACATTTTATTTTATCGCGTTTTTGCTCGGCAGGAAGCAAAAAACATAATCTGCTGTGATTGGAAGTTTGCCAAGTTTTATTTGGGGAGTTTTGCTGTTGGACTGCACACGTGTTTTGTGTGATTGTATATACGATGTTTGCTGAATTTACATAGCAATGAGAGTTTTAAAAAAATGGCGTATTCCTTCACTGACGTTTGAAAAGTATCATTTTGTGTTGTCCCTTGTTTTGAGAACTATCATACAAAGACTAACATTTAACTTTATTTCATTTGCCCGAGATAACTCGGGATAGTAAACTGATTTTAAATTAAATGATTCTTACACATTGAAAAAATTCAAATTTCAACTTAAAACTTGTACATTATGTTTTGTTTTAGTTCCTTGTAGGGTAAACTAACCAGTGAAGGAACACTTAAGCTTCGCTTGCCTTTTAAAAAATCATATTCATTTCAAAATTCGTAATTTTAGTTAAATGACAGTCTCGACATATTTGTTACTAATTGCAAATTATGTAAAAAAATTGTAGAGAACTTACACAATATTGTTTTAAAGTTTTGAAGGTTCAAATAACAAGTAGTAAGAAGACCAAGTGAAGGAACAGCTCTTACCAGTGAATGAACACCCAGTAAAGGAACACTTAATTTTGGTTATTTTCTAATGCTCTTTATGAATTTTTAAGTCATACAAATATTTAAAAACAAGCCTATTCTTGAAATTATAACATATAAATACTTGGAAAATGTTAACTTTTTTTTGTAATCATGAATTGAAAATTAAAGTGTCAACATATTAACACATACTGTTCATTCACTGGGAAATCTATGCCCAGTAAAGGAACATGCCTGTTCCCTCACTGGTTAGAAGTTGTTTTTCGTATTTTTAACATACTTTTGATGTGGAACATCACTAAAGGTACAAGAAAATTAAAGTTTATCTTTTATTTTTATTAACTTAGAAAAAACCCAGTAAAGGAACACTTTTTCCTTCACTGGTTTTTCATCGTTTGGTGATCCAGTGAATAAACACCCCCTTATCTCAGTACTTTATTATGCTATTCTGCTTTAAAAAAAAAATAAAATATAACTTCAATAACTATATTTTAAATTCTCTTTTTCACAGTGAGAAAAATAAAACTATTACATGCAATTAATTCCATTTCAAACATATAAATACAAACACTCACCTTATAATTTTTTCAAAGAAACAAGGTGTTGCAGAGATAATAACAAATTCAAAAAATTTTCCTGAGAATTCTATTTGACCAGATAATCTAAAACATTGCTAGATGACTTCCTATTGTTCGGCAGTAAGCTATTGTTACCAATAAATCTAAAGAAAAACTTTCAAATTCTTATTTTTAATCAATGTATATGAAATGTTCCTCCACTGGGTAGTGTTCCTTCACTGGTTGGTTTACCCTATTTATTAATAAAATAAAAAATTATGTTGATCTTTTGCATTTTTTTTTTAAATAATTGGAAAGGAAAGTGATTACTACAAATTATTTAAAATAATTATCAAAATAAAATATTTTTATTAATGAATTAAAATATCGCTTACAAAAATTTTTTAATTCACTTAAAAAGCTCCAAAGATATGGTGAAATACGCAAAAAGTGAAGTAAGTGGTTCAGAATTAAGATGAGAGAACTACTCTTCGAGTGTAACTATTGTGACCTTACTTTTCAGATTGCAGCTACTCCTTTATTTTAAGGATTAAAAATCTGAATCTGTTGGGGGGAAAATTTATTAAGAAAGTTCAGGTTTGTGTTTGATTTCGTAACTTCAATTATCATCCTCATAAATTATTTAACTATTTTAATGGTTCCAAGTTGGCCTTAGAACTATTAAAATTGCTTCTTAATAGGTGAATCATTAGATCAAAAGTTATTAAGCGGTTTTTATTTTGCACTCTTTGCTTGTTTTATTACTTATAAAACGGTGTCAGTTTTTGAATAAATGAATTTCGTTGTGAAGAGGGCTGAGAAAATTGGCAAGTACAAAAAGTTAAAATGTTCTTTGTTATTGCGGAATAACATTACGAACAATAAAAGTCCGTTTCAGCGATAATTCCTGATAGAAGATGAAATTGTGAAGAATTTGCTGTCATACTTATTTAATGCCCCGAGTGTTATAGTGAGTAAGAACTTCTGATGTTATTAATAACACGGAAAATTCAATAGTAGATTGTCAAGATCAACAAAAAGAACTATCTTTCAATTTGGATGACAGGAATCCTAAAACACCAGAAGAGCTTTTCATTTGTAAGAAATAAGATAACTTTGGCACTTTACGATTGTACGAAGGAAATAAGGCAGAAATGATGCTCATTTATTACATTTCTGTATTGATACCAAAAATACAAAATGTCTTCCGTTTCATCATTTTTCGTACAACATTGAATCGGAGTTCAAAGATAAATCGGAAGTCGTTATGATGAAATCTTCAGATTAAGGCATTGGCCCACATTGGGCTGTCTGGACAACTATGATGATGATGATGCTCGCAGCGGGAAAAATATTTCACAACGGTAAAAAAAAATTGTCTCAATAGTGGAAATTTTAAAATTCTTATAAGCATATAACCTTTAATATTAATATTTGAGCCGCGATGGTTCAGGGGACAGAGCGTTCGCCTTCCAATGGGGTGAACCGGGTTCACATCCCGATCGATGGCTGGTCGATACGAATCCGCATCTGGTTTGCACCAACCACAGTGCTGACGTGAAATATCCTCAGTAGTAGACGGATCATGGGTTAAAGTCCCTTTCCCATCAAGCTAACAGTGGGAGGTTTTCTCTCTATGTAACGTAAATGCGTTCCATCAAAAAGTACTGTACGAAGGCAAATTTCTCGCAATACTTGATCCAGGAGTCCCACCCCCTTGTGTTCTGGATTGGGTTCAAAATGACAAGGTCACGGGGTAGTAGTCGTAAACCCCTCCAAAAATAATGGGTCGGCTGTTGAACGACGGTTATAAAATAAAAATATTAATATTTATGGGGAAGTGGAAACTTGTCGTTGGCTAGACTCATTATATCGTACTTTTACAGAATTTATAAAGCTTAGAGTTTGGTGAAATTCTGATATTGTGTTAAAGTACAGTACTTACATTAGTTTCCCTGAGCACTTCTTTAATTTCATCGAAGAGCTTTTCTTGAATATCTTGATTCAGAGCTAAATTATACGTTGTGTATCCAAGCAGCAATGTAGTGGTCTGATATCCAGCAATAAAGAATAGCACACACTGAGCAACAAGCTCATCCATCGTCAGACCTAAAAGAGTTTTTTTTTTTTTTTTTTTTGTGTAAACATTTATTTAGATCCATGAAATAATATTTTAGAATTATTCAGAAATTGGACTCCTTCGAGGTTCATAATGGACAACCTTTAAATAATAATGTCTTCTAAAGCTTGTTTCAATAGTCATCTCGTAAACGAAGAACTTATTTTCCTATCGGTGTTGTTCTCCTTCTAATGATGGCTTCATTTCCAGAGAATTGATAATGCAAACTCTCCAATTCGTAAAATCTGATTATTTTACCCAAAAAACAAAATAAATTTGATTTTAAAATTGCTTTCTCCTCTGTAAAGAAACTAAATCTGAACCACCTTAAAGAAACTATAGCTGGGATATGGTTATCTACTTTTTTATCATTTTGCTTTTGCATTTATTAGACAAGTTAAACGAAACATTAACCGTCGATTTAAAGGACATGAAAGATATGTCCAAAATCAAGGTATTAAACGATCTTTAATCGCTCTAAATAGTTGGAATTCTAATCAAAGTTTCGAGTTTTCTTCCTCTGAAATCATTCAACAATGCTTTTCATTCACCAAATTTGATTTTTGGGAATTATCCCATATTTTGAAAAACGCAAATAATTTAGTTACTGATCTTCCTAGCATCCCATATTTTTCCTGCGTTTGAAAGCCTGTTCTAATTAAATTTTTACAGCAAAAACACTCACACCTCTTTTTATCTTCTTTTATTTCCTTGTTAAGGCTTATTCCTCTTCTCTTATTGGTTGAACCGCTTCGCACGTGTTTGTCTGATTACTTTTTTACTGTCATTTTGTCACTGAGAAAGGTTCTTGTTTATAGATCCAAAACTATAGTATGGCTATTCATGTACCTTAATTTGTGCTTTATTTATATTGTTTCATATGTGACACAAAGTATACTCTGTCATCATTTGAATCTGTAAACAGTCTAAATTAGAGATTCAAATGAGGCCAGACTCTAGTTAGTTTGTTCATTAAAAAGAACATACTATTGTCTAGATTGATTAAGAAAATTTCACATTAATTAATAAGTAAAATTTGCATACAAAATAAAATTCAATATCATTTCAGCTAAATGGATAATTTAATATAAAATTTTAAAAACACATATTTTCACTATAAAGATTTTTAAAAAAATATTATTTCTTAGAAACTATTCAATATCTTTCTACTAATTTTTTTATTTTTAGTACGAGCATCCTAAGGCTAGAATTAATTGAAGAGAAACTATTCACTATTTTTAGGTTTTAATATTAAACATTTATCCATGGCATTTGGGAAGCCAAGCATGCAAGAAACCATTGGCTTTGCGAATTAAACCTTTCATTTGAAAAGAGAGCACCACAAAGGCAAAAGTGTAACTAAGCTCAGAATCTCTCGGCTAGATGACAGCACCACTTACCTTTGAGGCCACTTTCACAATTTAGACATAGATCTAAAGGGGAAGGAAGTTTTCCCCAGATCTTTGTAACCGCGGAGTTTCATTTGCGGTGACCCCAATTATTCATATTCATTTAAGAAATAGATTAAATTTGAGCTACGGATTTTCATCTGATATCCTACGCTTTTGTTAATTTTGCTTTGCAGACAAAGAGCTTCTTGTAACTCTAACCTTAAGCGTTGTTCTGTAAGTGTAAATATCATGTTAATCAGGTTCTATCACCGCAGGTAATTTGTACTTCTAGAATACAACGTGCATAAATCAGCTCCTAGCTCGATGATTTTTCAAGAGGAAATTTGCATATATAAGTTTCGAACTCTATGTCGTTGTTTCTAATGAAACTTGCCAATATCAGCAAGCTTGCTTGGTGAAACTAATTGAATTTAAAGGAAGAGGATGCGTTTTTTGTTATTCAGTGGCGCCATATATGGCGAAGAATACGACTTCAGCCACACACACCACACGACGCGATAATAGGGTGGATCTATTCATACTTCCATTCATTCATTTACAGATCGTAAGCTAGGCTTAGCCCTGTCCCGCTCCCGTAGGGAGCATCCAGGTAATACATGGTGACTATCGTTACTGCAATCCTCGAATCAGACGGAGGACCCAGCGGTGCATGGACACACGAGGGTCCATGGCCCCGAGTCACGCACGTCTGAGCACCACTAAGCCTCGACGGTCAAAGGAGACCCGAACCCGAAGGATGCGGGGCCAAACCGCCCGTAGACGCCGGAGTCCCGGGTCGACAGCAGTCGAGCCACTCGCCATACCGCGGTCCGAGAACACCCTCCGACCGGAAGGTTCTGAAACCAACTCAAACATTTATTAAAATTACAATCAAAAAGGTGATCGCAACCGCGATCTCACAATCAGAAAAATTTAATACAGAAACAGACTGAGGGTACCCGATTGGGCTAACAAAAAAAAGGTCAATAATGGATGTTTGCTTTTAGCCTGTCAATCGCCCTGAGGTTCGATGGGCAGGTTCTCTTTGATGCTGGATGATTGGTGTTAAGGTTGAGGCCAAATTTGTCATTTGCCATAGCACAGTTAGTGCATTTCCTCTTTGACTTGCAGTCGTTCATTCGATGTCCTGTCGAACCGCAGTTTGCACAGACCTCCTCATTGCCACAGTCCTTCGCCATGTGGCCGAATTTACTACACTTGTAGCATCGAAGGGGCCGAAGGTACTCTTTTATTTTTAATATACTCCAACCAAATTTGAGTTTTGCTCTTGAGATTACCCTTTTAAAGGCTTTAGGCTCTAGTTCAATAATCCAGTGATGGCCCTTATTGGTTTTGATCGGAAACAAAATTTCCATTTGATAATCTTGGAGCTCTTGGTTTTGCTCTTTAAGTTTCGAGTCGAGGTCTTCCTTCGTAATGTTCTGCTCCACGTTAAAAACAACGATACGTGGTTTGCGTCTCTTTGGCGCTTGATAGGTGTAAGACTCTTCCAGACCCTGACTCACGAGCTTTTCTTTTAAAATTCTGATATCACCTTTTGACTCAATGGTGGATTGCTATGCCACCATTCCTGACTCTTCGCACCCTTCGAACGCCAAGTCCGAGTTCTGCAGGATCAATTTTTTCTTTAATTTCCGCTTCAGTCTCACATTACAGATCGTAATTATAACCCGAACCAAAGAACGATCTATTTACATTTCAGTATCCCCAGAGTTATAATTTTTTTTATGGGAACATAGAGGACTTTGTGGCCCGACAGAATTAACGTGCACCAGCCATCATTTACTATACGGGGAGAACCGAGCCTACCACCTCTTGGAGAAGGGTCCGAAGTCCTACCAATCAGGCAATCCTGGTACTTCTAGCTCAATAATTTCTCCTATAGGAAGGCTACAATTTGATTATGTAAGCTCCTACATAAAACCTGCTAATTACATAAATTCTTAGAGCGCTTTAATTTCTCCTATACGGATGATGCATAAAAAGTTTCTAGACTTCAGTAAATGGTTCGTGCTACGAACATAAATAAGTTCCTCAGTTTATACACAGGAAAAAATATATTTTGTGGTTTAATAGCTTCATTGGCCATGCTTCAATTTATTTGATGTTAAAAATTAAATAATAAAAGTTGATATAAGAAAAAAAACTCACTTTTATTTGATACATTTTTGAAAACTGCGCGATCAGTTGATTCTGAACCATAATTTTGAGTCATATCTTCTGAACTGTTTTCTTTTAAATCTTCTTTTGGAATCTCATTTGCACACTCCAACAATAATTGTAGAAAATCATTTCTTGTCTGGTGGATAGAAAAAATATATATAAAATTGTTAGATAAAAAAAAAATATTTTTATGTAGTAAGAAATATTTATAATACATTTATATAATAATAAAATTGTATTGTATAATTATAGAATAATTATATAATTATGTAGCAAGAAATATACCGAAGTCAGACTTTTAAAAACGATTATTATGTTTTAAATATCTAAATATCACCTATTTGAATAAGGCAAAAAGATTAGAACCAATTAGTATTGAATTAAGAGTTTTTCAAAATGAGTGCATCGTAGTAAATCTCACTATCCCATACTCCCAATTTTTATTTCTTACTTTCTATTACGTTTTAATGACAACTTTTAAAAACGATTATTATGTTTTAAATATCTAAATATCACCTATTTGAATCAGGCAAAAAGACTAGAACCAATTAGTATTGAATTAAGAGTTTTTCAAAATGAGTGCATCGTAGTAAATCTCACTATCCCATACTCCCAATTTTTATTTCTTACTTTCTATTACGTTTCAATGACAACTTTTAAAAACGATTATTATGTTTTAAATATCTAAATATCACCTATTTGAATCAGGCAAAAAGATTAGAACCAATTAGTATTGAAAATAAAAAGAACTCCAAACCAAAAAAGGGACTCTTCTTCCATTAAAACTACGGAGAATTATAACAGCACGATTAACTTTTTTTTAGTAACTATTTCAAATTAATTTTTTCTGGTATTACTTTCTTTCCTTTGAAAAGCGTTTGATTGAACCTAGTTACAAGATTTTACATTTCAAGTTTACTTTTTTAAATTTAATGAAATAAAAATAATAAAAGCGTACTTCTTCGAACAACAATAGTTTCTATTTCTACGTTAATACGAAATAAATACCGAATCTATAATTTCGTGTGAATAATATCAAAAGGTCAAGGATTAGCCTAAATGATTTATCGAGTTTCTGATGAGTGTTTATTTACAGGTATACGACGTACTAAAACATATGAAACATATAAAGATTCTGAGTGTTATAAACGGTCGATGTATGCTGCCGTGGTATGCTCACCTGACTAACATTCTAACGGTAATTCAGTTTCATCCATACAAATATTGTATGTTTAGTTTCTATCAGCGATCGGAAGCAGCGCGATACAACTGGTGAAACTATTCTAGACAAAACCTTTTTTTTCTTAATTTGTAGTGTAGTGTGCTACTTCTTTTTTTAAAAAAAATAGTGTTAAAAGTAGTGCGAGACCAAAAAACAGTAGTTTCTAGCAATTCCTGGCAACTACTTTTAAAGTTAGTTTAATAAAGAAACGCGACTCTAACACAACTTATTTTACGAATTTTATGGGTACATATCGCTGGTTCAAAACTAAAACAACACATCTGCAATGTTAACTAAATTGGAGATGTGTCGTTTTAGTTTTGAACCAGCGATATCTTCGCGGATCCGTCAATGGATGCAATGAAAATGACCCTGTGGCTGCAGCTGAGGGTTAACAAGAATTACGTATTAATAATAACGTTTAACTAATATTTAAACTGGCCATTACGAAAAAATGGATAATTAATCACTTTTGTCACACTTTTAAATGCGAATGTACTCTCGTGAAACTTTGATGTCATTTCAAAGAAAGAGAATGTATTTTGAATGTACTCAATTTCTTATAGGAAATAAAAGAGCACGAAGCGATTAAAAAATTTCAAGTATTCGATAGTTAAATATTCATTGCAGAGAAAGATATAAGAAGTTGAAGGTTAAATAAATAAATTCGAAAAAAAAGTTGGGAATAACAAACATTTCCTAATTATTCCCTTACATTTAATTAAAGTTCGTCTTTGGTTCGGTGTTCGTCTTCGGTACCAAATCGGTGTAGTAAAACAGTATACATAAATTTAGATTAAGGTATTTCACTACACTAAGAATGTTCTTTTACACTACTTGGTGTAAAGTAGCCGCCATCGTTTTTTGTTAATTAGAAGCACTAAAATGTATAAATACAGTAAGATACGATTCACTTAAGACATGATAAATTTATTTTTACGATGCAATATAAAGCAAGAATCATGAATTTAGTATGCGTACAATATTTCTTAAAATAAAATTGCAATTCTTAAAATCGAAGCAAGCATTCGCACAGCTGACAGAGAATATTTAGATGAATTCGAATTAGGCTTAGCAAAATGAAGGGGATATATATTAAAAATTATTATATTGTATAATATGATATAACATATTTATATAAATCTTCTGATGAGAACATATATTAATAATAGTTATTCAACTAAAAACATGAATACCTTTTTATAGCAATTGATTCTGTGTAATTTTTAGCATCACTCGAGTAGAAAACAAACCTACTCTATTTGACTGTAAACCCTACATACTTATGTGGTCTGACGGTTTTTTAAGTCACGCATAAATGGGCAAAAATAATCCATGAATGGAACGAATCTGAGCTAGTGATTAACTTCATCAACAATTGGTGTTACACGTTTTAAAGTTTGCCAGACCATTTGATTAGAAATTAACTTGAAATATAGTATTTATTGAAAGTACTGTTCAAGAGTAACATTAAACAGTGCGCATGCGTCGTCATTGCATGTGTTGCTATGGTGACCGCTGCTGTTTGATAATTTTTAGAATTCTTTTTTCTTTAAGTTTATTATGCATTGCTATTTTTGGCAAGTTTACTCTTGAATTGTGGGACCTGAGAGATCCTATAAATATCACTGAAATTGTCAATAAAAAGAATCCCTTGAACAATGTTTTCCTTGTTTAATTAAGAATCAGAAATCTAGTCTACAGTTCGGAGTTTTGCAACATCTAATTCGGATAGGTATCACCCATTACAGTGATACATACTCTGTAAGAACTGTTAGGATAATACTTAGTCTCAACGTTAGAATTGTTGTTGTTGTCGTGTCTATGCATACAGTGCAAAGATTAGAATCCTCCAAAAGTCTTGATAACAAGATTAGCAAGTTTTGGAGCCCCATGGAGAATTTCGATGGGGGCGGGGGGATGCTCCAAGTTGAAAGAGGGCGCTGATAATGGCCTGGCAGTTAAAAATATCGTCTCTAGTTAGTTGCAAATGAGGACAGTACTTGCAGATGGGATAGGATTTTATATTGGTGCGTGAGATCTTCATGCCTTTGAAATGTCTAGTACGTAGCCTAGCTATTGTGGAGGAGAGGTTTCTTGGGCAGTTTAGATCGGGGATTGTTGCTTTGCTAAAAAGCTGGTTGTATATCCTTCGCCTGGCGACAGCATTCGCATCTGCACAGGTGACAGCTTGAGATTGATCTTCGTCGCGTGCTTCCTTTGCAAGGGCATCTGCGCATTCGTTCCTCTCGATTCCAACATGAGCTGGGATTCACTGGAGAGTGCAACGGATATTTAGTAAATGGAGAAGGGTATTAGTTTCTTGCGTTATTGATGTTTTACCGTTATGTATGGCTTCGAGTGCTGATTTTGAGCCTGAGAAAATCACAATTTCTTTTATTGGGTCTTTTAGACAATGGGAGCGACAATGGGCAAGAGCCTCTTTAATAGCGATTAATTCGCTAGTGAAGTTTGAAGAAATTTGGCCAGTGGGTATTTTGAATTTGACGTCATTTCCTGAGGGGTAAGTGATGGAGATACCAGCACCACCTCTATTACAGTCAATATCAAAGGAACCATCTGTGTAGACTATTACGCTGTTTTCCCTGGAAATTGAACGAACAGAGTCTTCATCTTTTTATAATAGTACTCGGGTTGGTTCATTCTTTGAGGATGGTTCTAGTAGGTTAGTATTGATTTTAGTATACATAGAGGGCTAACGTTAATTGTTTTCTATCATATGCTGAAATCTTATAAACTTGGTAAATGTGTATGACTATTTTTTTGTGATGTACTCGTCATAGTACGTTGTTCATTTGCAAATAAACAGTCACTTTCAAATCGATGACTCACATAGTCTAATCCTAGTTTAGATGGAAAATTGTCATAAGATTTGATTTTATATCGTTGTATGAAGATGAAACCTGAAAAGATTTCTGTATACATGTGAAGTAAAAATTACCTGTCCTGTCTGCTTCCTTTGCTTGATTATTTCGAGAATTGTGTTGCGGAAAAATTGCAATGAGTCTTGTGGAAAGAGTTCAACGCCTAGTTTCCTCATGAGTGATGGGACAGCAACTGAAATATTAAAGTAATATTTACTTCCAGATGGTATTCGTATCAATATATTATCATAGTTGATCAGAATCAGAGTCAAAGCAGATCAATAGATTTTATTTAAGTAAATAGATTACAGTTTTTAATTGGAATCTGAATCAGTATGTGTCAATAGATATCGTTCGTATCAATCTTTGGTCGGAATCAGAGTCAAAGCAGAACAATAAAATAATTATAGAATATAATATTTAAATAAATAGATTCAGTGCTAATAAAACTATATCATTCGAATCTATATATTATAATCCTTTATTTGAATAAGTGAACTAGAAACACTGGCTTAAAACTGAATTGTATTGCTCAGTTTTCTTTTAACGAGAAAATGGACTTACAAAAAAGTATTGATCTGAACCCAGGATCCTGATCGAATATTCTTTTCACATGTCTGACAAATGGATTGTTGGGATCGTTGCGGGAATCAATCTTTGTAGAAAAGGCAGAACTTGCAATAACGTCCACTGTAAAAGAGCTATACAGTCTGAAAAAGATTTAACACAATATTTTTATTTGAAAATTGCATCATGAAATTTCATTTTTAACATTTCAAGCATGTCAATAATCAATTTGTATTGAGCCCGTGGTGGCTCAGGGGATAGAGCTTTCGAAACCCAATGAGGTGAACTGGGTTCTCAGCGATGGCTGCTCATTACGATGGCTGCGGATGTAAAATATCCCAGTAGTAGACGGAGCATGAGTTAGAGTCCCCATGCCATCAGACTAACCATGGGAGGTTTCGGTGTTTTCCCTCTCTATTAACACAAATGCGGGTTGGTTCCATAAAAAAGTCCTTCATAAAAGTAAATTTTCTCCCAATACGTGATCCGGGTGTTCCTTTGTCTTCTGGATTGAGTTCAAATTTACAAGGCTAAGCAGCTAAACACTGGTAGTCGTAAACCTGAAAATTGTGTCAGCTGTTCAACTACGTTTATAAAATAAAATAAAACATTTAATCCCTGTGGGATAATTCTTCAAAAAAAGTCCTCCGCGAAGACAAATTTCTACAATACTTGATCCGGGAGCTACTTTGTCTTCTGGATTCAGTTCAAAATTAGGTTAAGGAGTTGAACATATCTAGTTGTTAACCCAAAAATGGGTCGGCTGTTCGACAACTGTTATAAAATCAAATGAAGTAGTATTGGAACCATATTTTCTAAACGGCGTTTAAGAACTTAAGAATTAAGAAGGTTGACATTAAGGGTTAATAACTTAAATTTATTAAAAAAAGGTATGTTTGTTTAGAAAAATAAGTTTTTGTGCCCGATTTCTTAACTAAACTATTTATTATCTACACTAATTTAAAATAAAGCCCTGGAGCTATTAAGATTGACTCCTATGGCTTTGTTTTATTTTTTTCTATAAGCCTTAATTTTTCTTCCTTACATTTTTCTTACGGAATATTGTTGGTTTTAACACCAGTTGTCCAAAGCATTCAAGCAATTTTACAAGTTCTGAGAGCAAATATCATATAAAATTCGGCAATAAATACATTTTGTTATAAATATTTGGATTTTAGTTAAAAAAGTTTTTCATAACAATAAATAATTTAACAATTAATAAAACGGGAAGAAAAGGGGACGGAAATTGTGTTTTTAAAATATTGAAACTTACTTGTAGACATCACAAGGTTTTTTTGAATCTGCAAACTTCTCAAAACTTTGAGTCAGTGTTTTGGCACAATCCTCAAAGATCCCCAGAACCTAAAAAAACAGCCTCTTTAAAAATTTGTTTAAGTGATAATACATTGGTTTAAAAGAGAAGATATTGGTTTGTATGCGGAGATAGTTTTGTGAGATGGTTGATGTGAGAATATATTGGTTTTCATGAAGATTTACTGGTTTTAAAAACTACTTCTTTTTCAGAAATGTTTACAAAAGCGTGAAAATTATTCTATCATGTCATCTAAAACTATACAAACGTTATTTTAAAAGAGGGAAATCCATGATTATTAGCAGTTTTCATCAAAGTAAAACTTAAAATTTTTACTAATAAAAAAAAACAGTTCTTCAATTGAATTAAATTTAATACAAGTTGTGATCTAGATTCTCTAAATTTGAAAAAAAAGAAAAAAAAAAAGAAAAAAAAACGTTTTTTATTATTATTGTTTTAAAAGTTTCAGAATTATTTCAAACATTTCTTAGGTTAAAGAAATATTTTTAAAAAAAGAAACTAGGTTTGTTTAAATAATAAAAAAAATCAACTAAAAAAGGTAATTTCTTTTTAAACAGAATCATCACAAATCATAAATTGCAATCATCTAATAACATTTAAATGGACACCGATTTTCAGCATTAAAGAGAAAAAATTTATGGGGGAAATAAACTTATATATATCAGAAAATTATAAGCTGATTTTTAAAGTAATTTTTTTATATACTGGACAAAACTCTTACAATGCTTAGTTTTTTAAAATTTTTCTTGTAGAATGTATTCATTTTTATTAGCCAGAAAACTGTTATTGTTGGTTGTAAAAAAATTACTTCTAAAAAATTAAAATCAGCCCTATTTTATGCTGTATGATACAGGATTTTCAAGAAATAAGTTTCCAATTTCAGAGGACACTAAAGTTATTTTCTATTTGTCTACATGGGATAAAAATTTTAGCTTAATATAAATCAAATAAACGAAATAACCTTGAAACGAAACTAAAAAAAATAAATAAAAGAAATAAAAAGTTAATACGAAAATCCGTTTTGGCATAAATGGTATGATTAGCATTTACTGAAAAAGTGAAACATCATTTACCATTTACGTTACAGGGCATGCTTATTAGTAAATATTTTGTGGGCAGAAATGCTGCGGATTCGGAAAAATATTAGTTGTTGCTCTGCGCATCATGCCTTTGTAGCATAGTAAAGCGCCATATGTAAATATGTTCAAACAAAGCCAAAATAATTTGGTTGCATTCCCTCGCGGGAAAATGTATGATTCTGCGATTATTGAACATGGAGACTTTTTTAATAATTAACCATGACGCTCTTGTCTGCAACGCCCATGATCATTTCGCATTCATTCTTCCTAAAATGCTTTAGTGGAGGATGTGCCTTCAAGAAAGACAAACAAACGTTATTAAGTAAAATCCCCTAATATTTAGTCATCAAACTTTTATTCTCGATATTATTGTTTTTTAAACAAATACCTCGATTAATTTCGTTTGGTTGTTGTTGTAATTCATTTACGTCGCACTTGAGCTGCACAATGGACTATTATCGACGGTCTGGAAAACATCCCTGAGGATAATCCGAAGACATGCCATCACAATTTTGATCCTCTGCAAAAGGGATGGCACCCCCGCGTTGGTTGCCCGACGACCTGCACGCGAAGTCGAGCACTTTACAGTAGAGCAGTTTAATAAGGACCCATACAAAACACCCTCAGTCCCTACGCAGACAGATCCAAGTGGTTACCCACCCGCACATTAACCGCAGCCTGTGATGCTTGAGGGTGCTTTTTTATTACACGACACGATACCGACAAAATCGGGCAACAAATGTCTGAACGACAATGTCGTTGCCGGTTCGTTCAAGCAATTGTTTTTTCACCTATCCGATATCGTTCGTCCGAGAAATAGAAATTATTGTTCATTCAATGTTTTGAGCAGTTTTTTGTGTTCTGCTGCGATTTTTTTCTGCAAACCTTTAATATGTCGAATGATAATCGTCGTCTCAAACTTCTATACTTACTTTATTTTAGAAGAAGGAAGCGAGCAGTGCAGAAGCGTTTTTGGGTTCACGAACTGGTACTTACATATTAACGCCACCGCAGCTACGGATTTGGCGGTTTTTAACTGCCGCCAATCAACAACTAAAATTTTTGCGACAAATCATAAAATAAAACATTTTATTTAAAATTAAAACACTTTAAAAATTCAAAACACTTTAAAAATTCAAAACACTTTATTCAAAATCAAAGTAGTCAGTCGGATTTAGGTGGAAAATGGGCCGATATAGAGTGTAACATGGATTCAAAACAGTCTGTTTTTTTTCACCTAATGCTGACGCCATATGAACTCAGATAAATAAGATTTCAAATGCTGTCTCGCTGTCCCCCTATGTTTCTTGTTCCTCCATTTAGCACTGCCCTACATTCTTTCAACTGCTTGTGCATCATGAACTCCTGTATCAGGATCAATAAAATTGTATTTATGATAAACCTTAGCAAGTAGAAATCCTTCTATTCTCCTTGTTTGGTAACCTTTCCAACTGTCAGAATAAATTGAGCTACCATCTAAGTCCTACTTGCTGATCACACTGTCTTAAATTATATTTCCAAAACGTACGTTTACCAAAAAAAAAGTTTCATGCCATGGGATTTGGCACATTTTCGTTTTATTGGTAAAATATTTCGCTCCTAAAAAAATAATAGTGCATCTTGTTCTGTTTTTGGAAAATCCCAAAAACACGTTTTCGACGCACTAAAAAATGGCGCCAAAAATCTGCAAACAAGGCAACAAGGAATCCAAAAGATAGCTGAGTGCGAAAACGGGGATGCTGTGTGCGAACAATAGGATTGCTCTTTATTGGCACATTAGCACAACTTCTGCAGCGATGGCGTTAATACGTCAGAACCCACGAAATAAATGAAGCAAGATATGTTGAAGAATTTTATGTGCTTTTCCATAAGCTACAAAAAAGTCCCAAATGTTTTTTTTTTTTAATTACGTCCGAATGAGCGAAACCAAGAACAAGAGTGATGCTACTGAGGAATAATTTTTATATGGCTTTCGAATTGGCGTCTGCTCGCTAATTTATGTCTGTAATCATTTAATATTACCTAAATTCTTTAAAGGTTTCAAAGCATTAAAGTTTTTTTTAATCGAATTAAAATATTAGTTTCATTTAGAATAATCAATTTAGATGATTTTTTAAATGAGTTTTAATTTATCTTTTGAAGCCATTCTATCATGTTTCAAAAAATGTTTCAGTTGAATCAGGGAACAGATTTTTTATTCTTCAATCAAGCAGAAACCAGTAGTTAGATCGAGTTCTGTTTAAAATACATAAGGGTGTTTATTTTCCTTCGTATCAAACCGTTACTATTAATATTGTCTTTTCATTAAAGCATATAATGGATTTATAAATAGTTTCAATAAAACTTTTATTATTTTTTTAAGTCTTTCAACCTCATTATAATGTAAAAAAAAACAACTTCATAAAATTAAAAATATATAACCGGACATGAGAAGAAATTATATATTTATCAGAAATTATATATCTTTTGTTTTCAAATTTTACATTTGACAAGATCAAATAAACGATTAAAATTGATTAAAAGAATAAAATAATGATATCACAAGAGGAGATAGAAAAGGAAAGATACACCACAACAATTAAAATCGCCACAATTTGAGGAGAAACGTAAGTGCTTAACCGACATTTGATTCCGACAAACGATATCGTCTTGTCGGATACGATATAATCGTTATCGTATCGGTGAGTGAAAAAGCACTCCGTTGCTGACCATGTATTTTATTTGACTCTATGTCGTTCACCGACAATCGGATCCGTTTTGTCGGTATCGTGTCGTGTAATGAAAAAGCGCCCTGACTCTGGTGATCTGCTGGGCACCGTGTTCAGTTCACTGCGCGACACTTTCTTTTGGTAATGCAATCTAGTTTGCAATTTCTTTTCAAATCATTTTTTAATAAGTTGAAAATATAACAATTTCCATGCAGTTTGGCGAGCTCAGGACAACACATTTTTTTTTCAAACTTCAACGTAGAAAATCGGGCTTCTATATAATTTTAAAATCTCGAGAGAAGAATGAATTTTTCTTCTTCTATGTGTAACAAAAGATACACGGTTATTACTTAAAAGAGAAAAAAAAAAAAAATCTCTTGAAACTTTAATCATTTTTAAAACTCGTTCGACAAAATTTCTACCATTTTTTATGTGTATTTAACTCGAGTTGTTTTAAATTCACGCATAAAAATGGTCTTAAAGAATGTTACATTTTTACTCTGTATGCTGGAAAACCTACAGAGTAAAGATTTTGTAGTGATTTTTTGTCACTGTGAGTTTATCAATTAATACTTATCAGACTATTTATCAAATATGTTGGTTTTTTTTTGTGCCATCTTACTTTGCGTATATATATTTTTTTTGTATACCTTCAATCTCAAAAGTCTTATGGTTTAAGCGTAGAAAAAAGAAATGTAAAGTTAAACACTTAGAACAGCGGCGCATACTAGCCTGAAACGAAAAAAACAAAGAAAAATAACTACTCACATATTTTCTAGTTACATAGCATATTTTGCATTTTCATTAACTTACATATTTTCATTTGGTAAAAAGGCGATATTTTAATTAGGTAATAAAAAATTTTGCTGTCAAAAATGAATTTTGTTGTTAAATTTTCAAAAACAATATTAATGTCTGTTTTTGCATTTACTTCCCAATAATAATTTTTTTTAAAAAATCTAAAATTAACCTGTTAGTGGAGAAAAAAAACTTTTTTAAAATTGTGTTCATTTTGTTTTACACACATTTTTAATGATTTTTTTTACCTTTAGGTTAATTATTCATTGATTCAAACAATTCTGCGCCATTTGTAGAGTATTTGTTTACGAACACAAATATAGAGTTTACCAACATAGATGAAATTTTTTAGTCAAACGCACATACAATATTTTTGGTGCTAATATGTGCATTTTTCTTTTTTTTTATTTTATTTTATGGATGTTTCTCGACTAGAACAATGCAATTTTGAACCTATCATAGGAGACTAACACTTTTCAATTAAAAAATAGTTCTAAAAAATAAGAAATTACAATGCGTGCTTGTATGAGCGGAAAATATAAAAATTTTTAATAATAAACTCACACTATTGAATTAGTAAAAGACAATATTTTAATACAGTTAAAAAAATGCCAAAATTTAGTTTTTTTTATTAAAATTTCCAGAAATATTAATGTCTGTTTTTTTTCTTAGTTCATGATAATAAAAAGTATAAGTTCACTCCGTTATTTAAGTAAAAAAAAAACTAACACAAAATTTTTTCTTTGTGATTACGTAGATCTATGGACATCAAAAAGTAGTTATGATCATCAAAAATTTTTTTAACTTTTAGCCATTTTTTTCACAATTTAGGCCACTCTTGATATTTTTTAATACAGAGAGATTTAATATTTATGGAGCATATTAAATGTGTTTCTGACTATTGCACTACCACCTATTCGTGGATTTTTGTTTCTAATATTATTTATTGAAAAAAAATATTATGCGCATCAATTGAATTATTTTTAATTCTTTCATCCTCATTTGGACAAAAAAAAGGAGCACTTTAGAGCCTTCTCTGTTGTAGGACTGTTTTTATTACACCTGTATTATACAAAAGAAAAATTATACTAATTTCTTACTTATCTCAGAGCATTCGAGCCAAAAAATTATTTATTGCTACCTTGACAACATTTATTTAATGATTGCAAGAACCGAAAAAAAATTGATTTTGGATTGAGCTGTGTCTAATGTCAAACGACATTAATCTAAACAATCGTTTCTTCAACGCAAGAATTTAACATTTTTTTAAAATTTACCCTTTTGAGTTTGCCAGTCGAAAATGTTGGAGAAAGAATCATTCGAATTCGTTTCCAATCGTCCCCTCCTATAACTATCAACATTTTGGAGATCATATCTTCTCCTGTTTCGAATTCCTGAAAAAATATTGATTGAGTACAACACAACATCGGCATATTTTAAAATTAAAAACACTAGAAAAGATTTTTGTTGTTAATTTATATTTTGAATAAGTGTTACGAATCCGTATATGTTTGCTACTCCAAATTCACTCACTCTTTGCTGTTTTAAATAAATAAAAGATTCATTCACACTTCGTCATATTTAGTATCGAATGAAGAACTGCTTGTTTGCCAGTAGTAGAGTTTGCATCTTAGTAGATCCGATATGGATGATCGTCTTATACCAAAAATTATGGACTGTATGTTGGCAGCCGTTTGTTCCAGATTGTGCTCGTCATCAACAACTATACCATTTTGGCAGTAAACGTCTGCATTACGATCGTCTTCTGAGACGAAAAATTTTACTAGTACACTCTGTTCTCTTATGAAGCATTAGTACGATTTTATAATATAGTACGATTTTTTAGTGGCAATATTTGATTGTATTGTTCCTTTACACAGATAGAGTGTTGTGCAGATTTCAAAAGTCGTAAATATTCATTCTTCTCTATTCATTTATTTTATTAGCACGAGCATCTGATTCTCTTAAGATCATAGTGCTTGTTTGCCAGCAGTGGTCTTAGTAGATCCGATATGGATGATCGTCTTTTACTAAAAATTATGGACTATATGTTGGCAGCCGTTTGTTCTAGATCACCTTCTGCCACCAAAAATATTGCAATTGCTCACCTGTTCTCTCTTGAAGCATTCATCGTAATACGAATTTACATTCACTTTAAATGCTCTCATGCGTATACTTGCTAATAATTTATACGTAATCTGCATGATTACAGATCCAATTTAGAATCTGTATTTTACTTATCTTGGTTGAGAAATATGTTTTTTTTTATTTATTTTGCTCGCATGAATTTTTAGCATTAGATAATTGTTTTTTCAAGTTTATGTCCTTAAAAAATTATAAAACGAAGACTCTGGACAATCACAAGTAACGATAGATATAGTTGAAGTGCTAACATATTCCGGATTTTGGTCCTAAAAAAATTAAACGTTTACGAAATTTGCGTGAAATGCAAGTATTACATACTGAATGGTCTATGAATGAAGTAAAATCTTTCACGTAAAGGTCTTTCACAAGTTCTGGATCAGATACCATTAAGGCTGGTGTATTTGCATCGTAATACCTGAAAGTAATGTAAATAAATATATATTTTAGATAAATATGTCGTGAATATTATGTAATGTTATTGAATTATAATAATAGAAGTTTAATGCGCTATTTTAAGATTATAAACAATATTAAAAATGCATTTTTAACATCAAATGAATTTTAGACAACCATTTTTACCAAACTAATCGGTGAATAATTTGGCATAGGATTTTTTTTCAACAACAATGATTATTTATATGAAATGTTCACAGCATAAAAAGTGTTAGTAAGATTTAAACATGATTATCTTAAAAGTTTTTTGCGGACTTGGTCTACTGTAGCCCTGAACGCTTCATTAGAAGAATGTTGTGTACTCTTTGTATCGAATAATAAACCCTGCAACTCACTCGAGGCCAGGCGGGCTTAATCAAGCCTGAGACTAGTTTATCATTCGAAAAAATCAAATGGCTCAGGTGAGCTTGCACTCAGAGGAAGATTTCATCATTAGATATTCAAACCATTAAAAATGCATCTTATTAAGTGAAGATCCAACTATTAAACCAACGGTTATTAAATTGTTTCATTTTTTGTGCACGATATTTGGCATTCAAAACTGTAGCATTTCATCTTTTATTGGAAAAATGCCAGTTTTTATTGTGTTTTATATTAATTACAACAACAAAATGCACACTTAACATTTTATTTAACATTTAATTAGGAGGAAATAGCTGGTATATTCCCTTAAGCAAGCAGATTTCTGAATATAAACACCTCTTACAACTTCTCTCTTATATTTTCCTCAATTAATTCTACACCATACTTATAGGAGAGGAGATGTATTCCTTCAAATGTTTTCGTCCTAATTATGCAGCTTTTTTTAAAAAAATTATTGAGTCTTAATAATTCTCTAATGGAACCTATCACAGTCGAAATTATTTAAGTTGTGTAAATGCCTGTTTCTTTTGTTGATGAGTAAAAAAGTTAAACATTTAATATGATCTCTAAAAAAATCTCTTATTGAATCATAGTACTTTTTTAAAATTTATTAATTTGCAATCTCTCTCTCTCTCTCTCTCTCTTTCCCACGAAGCCTAGTCATAGTCCACCGAGATTGCCAGACTCTTAAAATTATTTATTGATGAGTAAAGGAATTAAAATTTAGCAGGATTTAAAATATTTTCTTTCGATGAGTCGTGGTTTCTCTCTCTATATCTCTCTCATTGAGTCTAGTCGTATTTCACAAAGTTGTATGGATATTGTTAAAATTTTCTCATTGAATAAGTCTAAAAAAGTTATAGTTTAATAAGATTTAAAACAATTTCGCTTAATGAGACGTAATTTCTTTCTCTCATTGAGATAAGGCTTAATTAATATAGTTGTGTAAATATTTTTAAGTCTATTTATTGAAAAATAATAAAAAAAAATTGATATAATTTAAACTTCCTCTTTTATTGAGTCGTAGTTTCTCATTCATTGAGCCTAGTCGTAGTTTACTTAGTTGTGTATATATTTTCAAAACTATTTAATGGTAAATAAAAAAAATTTAAATTTAAAATGAAAAAATTTTAATTTAATATAATTACAGCCAACCAGGTGGCCGAGTGGTCAGCGTGCCTGACTGCGGAATCGATGCTTTTCTGTTTCGAATCCCGCTCAGGGCATGAATGTTTCTTTCTCTCTCTGTTCTATGTCCTTTCTTTTGTGTGATTGTGTGTGAATGTAACCCGTCCTATAAACGGGTTTGTGGTTGTTGGACGAGGGTGACGCTGCTACACCTCCGTGGTTAAGCTATAGGTGCCCACTGGGTAACGAGAAGAGAGTAGCAATTCTGGCATTTCTGCGGCCAATGGGGAACTTGCCCCAAGTGCCCGTCATTAATATATATATATATAATTAGAATATTCTCCTTTGTTGAGTCGTAGTTTCTCATTCATTGTGCCTAGTCGTAGTTCACTAAGTTGTCTACAGATTTTCTTAATTGTTTTATGTAATGATGATCTTTTACTCAATACATACCCATAAATTCTGCCATACTTTTTGTACCGCTTAACATCCAATTCTTCCAGGCACTAAAAATAAATTTTTTTCTGTTACATTTTGGCTAATATTAAAAATCATGATCATCAGATCTTTTATTTATTCGTAAAATGATTAAATACTGGTTCCAAGGCCGGGATAGCCTGGTCGGTAGGGCGCTGGGCCCATGTCCAAGAGGTCATGGGTTCGATCCCTGCCGGCTGAAGACTCCCCGTGTAGTAAATGGTGACTGATGCACGTTAAATCTGTCGAGTCTCAAAGTCCTCCATGTTCCCATAACAAATCAATACCTCTGGGGGTACTGATCCAGGAGTTTCCTTGTCTTCTGGATTGGTTCAAAATTACAAGGCTACGGAGTTAAACATTAGTAGTCGTAAACTCATGAAATTGGGTCGGCTGTTCAACGACGGTTATAAAATAAAATAAAATACTGGTTCCAAAAATATTTCATTTTCACCTTTTTTAGGAAGTCGTCCTAGCATTTATGACATTTATAAAATATATATTTATAATGCTTACTAACACTTATAAAAAATATATTTAAAAGTAAAACACTCCCTCAACAGCTAAGGGGATACTTTATATAAAGGTGCCGCCATTTTGAGACTAACATCATGCGCATCGACCTCCTTTACTCCACAGCTGGTACCCATAGATCTGCCACTGGTGTGAGATTTGAATCGCAAACGAGGATAAAATATACACTAGACATTTCATAAATGTATAATTATATTTTAACCAACAAAAACTCTTAAGCCGAGTGTTTTTCCAGAAAAACAAAGGTAAAATTAAAATGTCTTTACTGCCATTTTTTTCTCCAGATAAATAGCAGTTTTTAGAAAGCCTTATAGTAAGACAATGGTAAAAAAAAAGTTTCAAGATAGAAAAGTGATAAAAGTGCATTTCTTTCATAACCCGCAATTTCAGTCATTTCTAAAACATATAGATGTTCTAATAAATAAACCGTAGCAGCGAAACAACTTTGGCTGACCAATTTACACGAATCTCAGCTCAACAAAGGACCGCTATTGGTCCGATTCACCCGATATTTATTATTCATCCATTATAGGCCATATATTGGCCCTATATAGACCGATAGTGGCCCAACATAGGCCCTTTATCGGACCAACATTAAAAAATCTAGACATCCCTATATTTGGTCTCTCGGTGCATGTTCATATAGAACCTACATTGAGCCAATTTTGAGCATAGCTGGGACCAAGGTAAAATTGTTGCAGGGTAAGAACTATCATTATCATCATAGTTGGTCAGACAGCCCAATGTGGGCCCATGTCTTCCTCTGAAGATTTCTCCATAACGACTTCCGATTAAGGGAAGAACTATATTTTTGTAAAATTGTAAGTAGGAACAAAGCTGTTTTATATTTTACCTATTGCTGAAAGAATGGATGAATGCGTACTTCTGCTACCGAAACGGAAAAGTAAAATGAACATTATTTCACCTTATTTCCCTATTGCAATTTTAACCCTTTACGCATGTATAGGAAAAGCACGGAACTTTTTGCACACACAAAATAAGGAAAAAAAACCTCTTTCGTGCTTTTTATAGAAATCATGCTGCAGAATTCAAAAGAGTGCGCCTTTTTTTTTTTTCACTTGCTAGCCATGTTTTTTCTATTTCCATTTTAATAGCTTCCGGATAAAATCTTACACATATATTTATAGTGTAGTATTACTATTTTATTTTATAACCGTCGTTGTGTGAACTGCCTACCCAATTTTGAGTTTACGACTACCAATGTTCAACTCCGTTGCTTTGTAATTTTGAACATAATCCAGAAGACAAGGGAACTCCTGGATCAAGTATTGCGAGAAATTTGACTCCATGGAGGACTTTTCGAGTAACTGACCCTCATTTGCGTCACAATCACGAAAACTTTCCACTGTTAGTCTGACGGTAAGGGGACTCTAATCTACCACTGAGGATATTTAACGTCAGCACGGTGATCGGTGCAAGCCGGGAGTGGAATTCGTATCGACCAGTCACCACTGGGATTCGAACACAGTTCATCAAATTGGGAGGCGAACGCTCTATCCCTGAGTGACCATGGCTCGTATTATTACTATTAATTCAAATAAAATTTGAATTACATATTTTAACTTTTGAAACATACTTTTTGAGAAACATATGTATAATTCATCTGAGTAAAAAACATAGATATATACGGGAACAAGAAAAAATATAATATGAACACTTCCATACCAACTCTATATAAAAAAAAAATTTCATCCAGCAACAAAATGTTTTAGAATGTCTTATATGACAAAACTTGAAAGTCAATTACTACGCTAGAAGCTACCCATAATTAATATAGCAATGAAAAAGACTGCAGTCCAATAGTTTTAGACATCATTGTTGTTGCTGACGTATGCCTGTTTTAGGGAGAGGGGGTGCGATTGTTCTTGTTTTCCAGCGGCACCATCTATCGCCAAGAATTCGACTTCTGCCACACCATACGTCACACCCGTTTATAGGGCGGACCCATTCATACATTCATCCACAGATCGTAATTTTGACCTGAATCAGAGAACGATCGATCTCCAATCCAGTACCCCCACAGGTATTGATTTGTTATGGGAACATGGAGGACTTTTGCGACCCGACAGATTTAACGTGCATCAGTCACTTTACTTCGGCCGGCGGGGTTCGAACCCACGAACTCTCAGACATGGGCCAGCGCCCTACTGACCAGGCTATCCCGGGACTTAGACATCATTGATAACCTTAAAATGTACAGGAGTTGGACAAAAATATAGAAACACTAACTCCGCATCCACAATCTATCGTTAGGTAGCAAATGTTCTGAAAGATTTCACACGGCAAAATTGTTGTCATGCTTGATGATTTTAGAATCAGTGTCGTTATTACTTCATTGTTATTTACTCTTTAATGCCAGAAATTGGATACTTGCACTTCAAAAGAAGATGAACATGCATACCCACACACGTGACTTATGACGCCAGCACCGGCTGATCGCTTATAAGCAAAATGGCATATTAAACTCTAGCTAAGTTTCTCCACATAAGGTAGAATGTTAATTAACGCGAAGGTTTACGTAAACGTTCCATAGAAGTAACTAAAATATTATATAAATAATATGCTATTGATTGGATATATATATATATATATATATATATATATATATATATATATATATATATATACATACTAGGGAGCTAAGCCCCCTGTTCGCTCCCGCTCACAAACCCCGATGATTGCTTCGCAATAATTGTGTTTTCTTGGCAGAAAACAGTTTTTCTACGAAAGTTAAAATTATTCACTTAACATATATATACTATTTCGAATTCTGTTCGCTTACGCTTGTGCCTCTACTTCCTACGTCCAAATATTACTGTCTATTAGTATTATAAACAATTACATCTCTTGGTGAACAGAAGTGATCTTTCGGAGTAATCATTTTTTAAAATAACGTTTGTATTCTTATAACATTATATTGTTCAAACAAATTTGATGAGTTCACAACCATAATTTAATATTTTCGCTAATAATAGCAGTACTGGAAAATAACTTCAAATTAGGGATACAAAAATATGTAAAGGAAAACAATTCGCGATCACTACGAACTATAGGGGGCGTTGTTGTACGAGACGAATACCTGCGATTTCTATATGAACAGTCATTCAATTACTCTAGAGACGTCTTTAATGTAGCATGTAGCATCGCAACGTTCCTTCTTTATTGTGGCTTATTAAATTTAAAAAAGAAAAATGTTTGAGATTCTTTCTTATGCAAGCGAAAACAAAATGGTATCTCTTTTTTTTAGAGAAGGAACATCCAAAACACATGGGAAAAATATTTGTACATAAACAGAAAAAAAAAATATATATATGTATATTCGTATAAAAGTTAAAACCTACTGCCCGAGAAATAGTTTTACTAAATTTAATGATGTAACATGAAAAGCCTATTTAAACTTTCCATAGTTTTAAGAATCATATTACTTCAAAAATTAAAATGAACAAAAAGTGTACATAAGCCTCATAATTTTATAAAATTCAATTTTGTAAAAAAAAAGTTTTTTAGCAACAATTTTTATCAAAACATTTTAAGTTTTAATAAAAATCATTATTTAGAAACTAAAAAACGTAAAATAAAGAAAAAAAATTTCTTTTTCGACGTTATTTTTTAGTGCTACGAAAATTTGTCTTTGGATTTGCCAAAAACAAAACAAGATGCAATTTTATTTGCTCAAGAGCGAAATATTTTACCGAAAAAACGAAAATGTACCAATTCTCATGACATGAAACTTTATTATGGTAAACGTACGTTTTGGAAATGCAATTTCATTTGGAATCTTATTTATTAGAGTTCATATGGCGACGAAAGAAAATGGGGATTGTTTTGAATCAATGTTAAACTTTATATCGGCCCATTTTCCACCGAAATTTCGATTAACTACTTTGATTTTAAATAAAGTGTTTTGAATTTTGAAAGTGTTTTGATTTTAAATAAAATATTTTATTTTATGATTTGTCGCAAAAATTTTAGGAGTAGATTGGCGGCAGTTAAAAACCGCCAAATCTGTAGTTGCAGTGGCGTTAATACGTAAAGTACCAAATTTTTATTCCATACTTTTCAGAATCATATTACTTCAAACATTAAAATATGCAAGAAGTATATATAAACACATAATGTTACACCATTTAATTTTTCAAAAAACGTACTTTGACAACAATTTTTATCAAAAAATTATAAACTTAAAAAACGTAAAATAAAGAATTCTTAGGATAAAAAAAAAAACGATTTTAAAAAAATCTTCATATTGAAATAAAAACTTCCATATTGTTTCTTTTTTTATTCTTATAGTTCTTAATTAGACATAAAAAAAACATTCTGTAGAGAACAATCATCAAATAAGAATAAAAATTATTTACAAGCAAATTTTTTATTATAAAAATCATAACACTAACCTGATTTATAAATCCGGATAATTCCAAAATGTTATGTTGTTTGCTTAAAAACTTTATTCTCAAATAATATATACATAGTTTATCCCTTCAATACTTTTGGATAACATATTACACGGCAAAATTTTATAATTGTAAGATCTCGATATAAATTTTAATATGTAGCTTAAAAACAGCTAGAATAGCTGAATTCTAGTTGAAATTCTTTCAAAACTAAAAAACACTTACCAAGAAAACGATAAAAATTTATTTATAATCAGCACAAAAGATACTTTTTCAAGTAATTTGGATTATTCTTTATTGTTGTTTTCTGAATTATATAGATACAGAAATCTATACTATTCTATAAAGAAGAAGAACATTCTATAACTATTACAGTTCTGTACGTTCTGAATTCACATTTATTCATTGGAATGAAGAAAGCAATGCTGACTTCACTTAAATTTGTAATGAATTGAAGACGAAAGAAATGTATATTACCGTAATACACACATCTGTAACAGTATGCGGAAGTTATTAGTTGCAAGTTTGTTGATAACCGAAGTTAAAAATTATTGAGGAATTTTTCTTCAAATGTTTGGCGTGTTCTGTTTCTGAAAGATTTACCAATATTCTAGTGAGTTTTTTCAAGTTCTTCGACCTTTTTCTTAGGTAAATTTTGCATCTTATTTGCTGCTAAGAAAATAAGGCCTGATTCTGCCATTGATTCTGATGGAACTAAATGAAATAATAATAATTTAATGCCCGATATTTTCAGGCTCCCAGAGCGTTGCGATCGCGAATACTTTGACGACTTTTGTTAATTTTATGCTGCTGACAACCAAAACAATATTGAAATCAATGAAGAAAAACTGGATCCTATCTCGTGATTTTTAGGACAATAGAAATGCAAAATAAAATAAAAATAGCCACTCAGCTTTAGATGGTAAGTTTAGTTGTAACATTTCAGCAAGCAGCATTATTAAAAATTATTGCTTTTTCTCACATATGCGTTCTCAATTTTAATTGGCTGTTTTGTGCCTTACTAACAGCAAGTGTTCTGTGATTGGCTATTTGTTATCATATATATATATATATATATATATATATATATATATATATATATATATATATATATATATATATATATATATATATATATATATATATATATATATATATATAGTATATATATATATATATATATATATATATAAACATTAGTCGACACATACTTTTCAATCTATTCGAATTTTAATTTCAAGTGTTGAGCCAAATTAATGAGTAGTATTTGATAATGAGTTCAATTATAAATATAATGTATTAAAATTAGATACTTGCACCTATAGAAGAAGATCATGCATTCCCTAACAAGAGACCCATGATCAGCACCGGCTGATCACTTATAAAAAAAATGGCTTGTTAATTAACGTGAAGTTAATTAAATACACTGCTGTATCACACATTGATTTTATTGAAATATATTTCATTCAGTTCTACGTCTTTTTCTTAACTTAGAATTATTTATGTATTTTATTGTAACCGTGATACCACGTTCTGTTTTGTGTACCTAGCAACTTTGATGCATAATTAGTTTGTTTATGTTCTACATGGTTTCATATCCGTCTTTGTGTTAAGTAAGAAATTTATAGTGAAAGAATTGGAATCTTTGTGTAAGAATATGGAATGTACTATTTAAGAGAATGTATGCTTGGCTTACTCGAAATAGAATGGAAAGAACAGTTATTAACGTAAACAAATGTCACGTTGTAACAACCAATCAGAATCGAGATACCCAGACTACGTCACTTGAAGGTATCCCAATTTGAAATCATTTTGTAGGATTGCGATAGTGATGTAAGAATGTTTTTAGAATTAGAATGTATCATTTAAGAGAACTTGTGATTGGCTTACTCGAAATAGAATGGAAAGAACAGTTAACGTAAACAAATGCCACGTTGCAGCAACCAATCAGGATCGAGACACCCAGAATATGTCTCTTGCAACTATCCCATTCTGAAATCATTTTGTAAGATTGTGATAGTGATGTAAGAATGTTTTTAGGATTAAAGCGGTATTGAAAAAGGAAAGAACCTCTTCCACACATTTAGGTATATGCAAATTTTATAAGAGGTGTAAATGACATTGATCTTTCAAATGGGTGCTAACAGTTTTGCTAAGTAAAACCTTGCAAAACATTTGCTACCAAAAGAAAAAATGCTTTCATCGAGTTAGTAAAGAAGTTTTCACATTATTCTGTCTCTTAGTTGTAGGTTGTCCATAAATTCTTCAATGCGTGATTAAATAAATGTTCTCTTTATTTAAATGCCATACTTACAGTTCGCAGACTTGGCAGTAAATTTCCAACAAATGGTAAAGGTTTTATGTATGGTACATTTTTCTCTTTCCATAAGTTATGGTTCCGTACGGAAAACCTAAAGAAAGAAAATAGAGTTTATCTTTAAAACTCTGCACTTCTGACATTTTTTTCAAAGAAAAAAGTGACATTGTGTGTTTCCTTCACAACAAATCAATAAAAAAAGATTTCAAAACGAAAAATTGTTTTCTTTGCTAACTGGCAACGACTCGCTTGATGATCTGATTTCGTACATCATATTTTAAAGTGAAACACTAAATCGAAGTTTAAATTCTTTTGAATTTCCCAAATAATTACAAACGATAAAATTTAATTATTTAATGTTAATAATGTATTCCCCCGTTCTGTAAAATTTATAGCAATTACAATTGATTGACTAAATTCAATTTACAGAGAAGATGGATATATTAAGAGTCGCTAAGCGTTTACAGCTTCTCTTTCAAGATTTCTTGGGCTTAAGGAGATTATCCATTTCGGTGGTAGCTGCCAATGCATAAAATTAAATAAATTCATTGCTCGGAGAAATATTTTCAAAATAGAACAGTATTTTATTGATCATTGCGTTCAAAATTATCTTCATAAACTTTATTAATAAAGTTGGAGTCTCCCCCGAAAGAAGGGCAATCGCTTACAGAGAAAAAATAAATGCTTAAAACTAACAGAATATGGTAAAATTTATCTTGTTTCTGGCAGTATGAGAATATTTAAAAGTCCTGTATTTTTCACCGAATCGTTTTGGTTATGATTTTGGTGAATAAAATTTGGTTTTATAGTTCGTCATAAAATGTGGAAAAATTTGTTAATTTTATCATGATACCTTAGAATATGACATCAAAACTATTTATTCAGTTAAAATTATTTTTCAGAATTCTACTTTTTACTAAATGTGTGGCAACAAGAACAACTATTTTCAAAACAGAATTTGCGGTAATCCGTTATATAAACGGAAAAATGACTAAATTAATGGTTTAAATACAGACTATTTAAGTTTTATTAACTAGAATTATTGTTTTTTTTCAGTAGAAATGTCATCACCATAGAGTATGGTAATTTTACCAGTTTTGTTTCTTCGTGATTAGGGTTCCGTAGCAGAAAAAATGGACACCACTGCTCTAAATATATATCAAAACTAATTTTCATAACGAACGGTCATCATAGTAGGGGATATTACAGATGATAACTACTTAATGACTCTCGTTATAAATTTCCTCCCTTTATCCCCTGAACAACATATTGGTTCCAAATTTATCTAACAAATTTCAGATATTTTATAAGGCAATCTGCCCGAATATCCAAACCTTCCTGAATCCGGTCTGCTTGACATGTAGCCACACGTGTAACAGCAGGCCAACACAATATTTTAGTAACTTTTTAAAATTGGCGTTACAAGTAATTCTTAGCGTATAATTTTCAGGAAAAAAACCGGATTAACTGATATACATGCTTAAATTCAACAGTTTAGTTGTAGGAAATCATGTGAAATTTGTCTAAAAATCTGATATAAGTGATATGTTCTCAAGGCCTTATAAATTACACGGGGGCACTTTGTCTGAAGAGGCCTGTTATTAATATTTATTTTTAGCACTACTATAAATAATTGATAGGGATATATCTACGTTTTGTAAAAAAAAACATTAACAGAGTGATTTATTATTAAATTATTTTAATGGGCTATCAATTTTTACGAGCTATATTTTTATAATTATTGTAAATAAAATTCGATGTTCTTTTCTATTTACGAAAAAATTCTAAATCTGTGCTATTAGTATCCTATGGAAGATTTATAATTTCTTTATTGGGGAAAAAAGTGATCTCAGCACTGGAGAAATCGGATGTGTCTGGGAACCAAGTACCAGATCTTGAATACTAAAACAGGGTAATAACCAGGTAATGAAAATCTTTTTAACGTATATCTTATTAAGCCCGCCAGGTTACTGCCTGGAACCCGATACATAGATGATATCACTAAATAATGTATGAATTATAACAGTAGTCTCTCAGGGACTCAATTTTTGATAAGTTCGAATTATTAACCAAAATGATTAAGTATTTCAATTTAAAATAATTCGTAAAAAGATTACTAGTTGAAAAAATATTATTGTACATTATTATTGTGGAATTCAATTCAGAGCAACGCTTCTTAAGTACTTTGTTAAATATCATGAAATGGGAAAAGTTGCTCTCGGTAAATTTTAAACTGAGCATTTTATATACAATAATTAATTTTCAGAAATATAGATTACTTCATTCGAATAAATATTAAATAGCGTTAAATTGTGGCTCAACGTACCGAAATAAATCGGTTGTTAAATTCATTTAATTACTAATCATGTGTTGTTTCTTGATTTTTTCTTCAATTGTTAATTTTTCTGATGCTTTTTTTTTTTTTGTGTGTGTGTGTGTATGTCCAACACTTTTTACACCCTTTTGCACAAATCTGTAATCAACGCCATCTTGCGAAAGAACATTTCTCACACTTCTTTCTTTAATTTTTAAAATTTATTTCTTTGTTTTTATTAACTACAGTAGAGCGCCGATTGTCCTGACCAATCGAGACCAAAAACTGCACCCAGATAAAGAAAAATTCGGATAATTAGACAAACTTTAAAAAAAAAAAAAAAAACGCTGTAAGAATGTTTTAAAGTAACTATTCTTCACACTGTTACCAGACTTAGAATTGGCATTTGTAGTAGCGCCTACTGTAGTATACTACAAATAGCGTGTTAAAAAATTTAATTTTTTTTTTTTTTTTTTTAACTTTACATTTTATTAGAGACCTATTTCCTAATTCAAAACTAGTTACCACCCACATTGAAACATTGCAGAACGAATGTGAGATTCTTTTCAAGGTCATAAGATGACAAACGAAGCCATTTTCGACCCCTTTCATATATTCTGAAAATAATCATTTTTTGGGCAATGTGGGAAAAACACATGGTCCTTTAACGATCCGGATAATTGAACAAACCGGTTTATCGACTTTCGAATAATCGGCGCTCAACTGTATTTAAAAGTAAACCGTTTTCAGTCTGGTAAAAACAATAAAGCTGTATTGTATCACCTGGGCCAGTGACACTATATATATATATATATATATATATATATATATATATATATATATATATATATATATATATATATATATATACACACAATATATAAGAGACACCATTAGTGCACCATATGCTTTTTCATTCTGTGAAAAATCAAGTGACAACAATCAACACATTAGTTGACAGAATAAGAAACGAACTTTTGAACTTTAACGATACAGAAACAGTGAATGCGCACATTTCCTGTGTAAATTGCTGAATCTGCACTTTAACGAATTATCCTAAATAATCCGCAGATTAGCTAGGTAATGTGAAAATCAACACAGATTTTTAGTTTCAGGGTTAACATTTACAACACCCATTCAATCACTCTTATATTACAAACAACATAAGACAAGTATAAAACAAGTATCTTACCGATAGAGTAAATAAAGAAAGAGAACTCCAAAGACTGCACTTGAAACATAAGCATCCAGCAAACCTTCCATTAAACCCATAGCTAAACAAATCTATGTAAACTACTGCTCTGGATTTTTCACTCTTTATCCTGCATCCTTTGTGCACTCTTCTTTCGGCATATATAATAAAATCTAAATCAAAATAGATTATCGTAACATCTGAAATTAGATTAGATAAGTAGGGTGACGCAAATATTAAAAAAAAAAAAATAATAATAAAGAAGTGCATGTATCTAAATTGAGTTCTACACTATCAACCTTGAAATGAAATAAAAGATAAAAATGAATGTTATCGAATAAGACAACATTTTATCAAAGCAAGAGTGCAAGTCATCAAAAAAATTTAACTTTATTGATATAAAAATATATCTTTTTTTCCCCTTAAAACTTGTCAATAACAAAAAACGAGGAAGATAATGCGATTAAAAGATAAGAATTGACAAGTTTTCTGATACTAAATATACTGAATAGAGATGTGTTATCTGATGTAGTTTAATAATTTGTGGCATATGCATATAAGGTAAATCAGATAAAAGTAACATCAAAATATAATTATACTATAACAAAACGACAAAATTATTGGTACCCCATGAATGGACTCCATTTTATGGAAAATCTGGTAAGAATGCATAAAACATAAAGAATTAAAAAAAATAATAAAAAAAATAATGAAACAATTCATGTGGCAGTAGTTGGAGCCTATACATTTTTTTTTATAGTCTATTTTTATGAAGTAATTCGTACTTCACGACCCAAAGAAAGTAGGAGTTTTTAAATTATTTCATTCTTTTACAAAAGTTGAATAAGCATAGAACAAATAGTCAAAAAAAAAAAAAAAAAATGCATACCGTACTGCAAATGACCGAAATTTCTTGGTTATTAATTTCCACCGGTGAATGTTGACAATCACATAGTCGCTTTGGTAAATGCCTGAAATATATACGAGGTCTAGTTAAGTGCCACTGCCCGGTATTCCCTACACTGATTTTCTTTTAAGGTTCAGTGACACTGTTTGGTATACATTTAACCGGTACTCCGAACACTGAGATTTCTCCTAATCTATCCTCAACAGATATTAAAATATCGAATAGATATAATAATATTAAGGAATAAATTAATATCAAATCTGATATAAAAAATAGGTACTTTTCCGTTATGCCGGCGCATATTTCGCCAAGCAGACTTTACGGCGAGTTTGCGCCGGCACACAGTTGCCGAATCAAATCACACGAAGCAGATTTTATTGGTCACACAATAAATAATAATAATGTTAATAAATGGTTCAAAAATTTTTTATTTTGGAGGCATAAACATTTTTATATTGCGTAAAATTTTTTCAAATGGGTCCTCCGTTTGCCTTCTCCACATGAATTCTGCAAGATAACTTTCGAGATGATGGCGTGCCGTTCCTCTTTGTCTCTTATTTCGCTATTTAGCGCTGCCACACAGTCTCTCTATTTTTTAAGTGTGCGATCCAGTTTCCGGATCTACAAAGTTGTACTTATGGTTCACTTTAAAATATTCGAAACTTTCATCTTCCAGCTTATCAGTGCTGTATGATTTCCATGAATCGGAATATATTATCGTTTCTTTTTCGATATTTTCCTTAATTGTCTTCAATAAAGTGTTCATGGATCGATTTGGCACTTCCACAAGGAAACATTCGTTCGTTTCCCGGCAAACTCCACCGAAGATCCATTGCTGTGGTAGGATCCGTCCCGCATTGTTTTTTCTTTTCGAAAACAAACTTTCGTCCACTTCGACAATCATGCCAAGTCCTCCTATTTTCCGTTGTTCACGTTTCAGCAAAGAATTCACACAAAACTCACGCTTGAAGTTACAACTGTTCCATGACTGATTTCCAACTGCTTTTTACACCATTTAACTGAAGTTAATTCTTCGCTCTAACAATAAATAAATCTCACATATTTCAAAAAAGCTCAATTTCGATGATTGAAACCATGTGCCTTTACGAACACTTCTTTTACAGCGATAAGGTGAAAAGGTGCATCGCCATTGAATTTCATCTCCGATATACAACTTCATTTCATGATTCTTATCACAAGTTACGATTTCAGGTAAAACCCCTTTCTCTTGAAAGAATCTGACCGCTTCTTTCTCTGTTTTGGGCATATCCCAAATTTTCATTGATTTTTGCTAATTTTTCGTATTAAGAAAAAGACGTGACTGATGGATAAAATATGGCCGCGATTTGTTTTGAAAATATGGAGGCAAAAGGTTACCAGAAGCAATAGTCCGTTTGGCGTTCGTTAGATCATTATTGGCGACTTTTGTCGCCTGCGCCGGTATAATGGAAAAGTACCAAAAATTATTTTGGATATTCACCAAAGCGACTATGTAATTGTTAACATTCACCGGTGAAAGTCGACATTCTCTTGATTTCGGTCATTGACGGCAGCATATATACAGGGTGTCTAAAAATACGGGCCTAAATATTTTTGATAATAAAATACACAATTTCCGATTGAAAAGTGAGATTTTTTAATCATTTATTTTAATATATAAATTACTCATTAGTTATATGTGGAATAGCAAGTTGGATAAATTAAATTTTTTTCGTTGGCAGTTTTCAATGTTTGTTTATGGTCATAAAAAACTGCCAACAACCGTTTGTTTAAATTTGCCAAATTTCGTTCTCTCAGCTTCCCCCTTCAAAGCGTGAGTACAGTTGTGGCTTGTTGACAAAATTGTACTTAAATTTTGGAAAAAAAAAAGAAAGTAAAATGTCTTAACGGCGTTAAATCGCATGATTAAATGACTTTTACGAACAAAAAAGAGTTGTTCTTTCGCATACGGCTTTATATAGCTTTGCATGTTAGTTGTCCCACTGTTTTCTTTACCAACATTTTATTGCAAACTTGGCACACTATTTAAATTCGGCAAACTATTTAACGGTGGCTTTAAATAGCACTTTAGTAAATTTTGAGCATACGATTTGGATAATTCTCTGTGTCGGCTTAAAGCCACACAGCGTCAAATCGTTGAATACAAGATTTTCGGCAAAGTAAAGGCGCCGTGCGCACAATACTAACTTCAGTGTTACAATCATGCCGTTGATCCCGATATTGTAGAGCTTACCTCCATAAAACCCCTGGCCCGCAATTGGCTGCCGCGGGAATGCTTTACTATTCGTTTAATGACAAGCCAAACAAAATTTTAAGTTTAATACATATTGTTAACAATGTTTTTGAACCCGACATTTTACCCCTTATTGTGCAAATGGAGTCAAATTTGAAGAAACAAATTCCCTGTACAAAAAATAATCGCTGAGTTTTCATATAAGGTAACAACAAGCGTGGAATTGCTTTAACACTGTTTTTCGAATTTCTGACATCATGGAAAATAAAAAAGTCATAGTTTAACTGCCTTACAACTGAAGCAGTGCGCTGATTTTAAACTATATATATTGATACAACTTCTGTATGTATCGTGTTAATTAAAGTTAAAATTGATAACACATATTAAAGTTAATTTAAACTCTTGAATACACATGATCTAATTATAGCATAATAAGTGGGGGAAAAAACTAAGATCGCTCAGCAGGGCGTCATGTCTATTCCTTCTATTTCATCTTCCAACTACAAGGCAACGCTTTGACTGACTCCTAAATGGATGCAACCCCTAAAGCAAGAGGTAACTTCGTCAAACTCACCCTTTGGCTCACTTTATCGTTGGTTTTGGCGCACTTACAATTTTGGGACTCCTTGCTTTGCATCAATATAATCTAGCCGTGTATCTAGACTTTACGACGGACGAATAATTTAAATATTTTAAGAGTTATTAAACCTTTTTTAAAAATTGCCAATTAGGTGACATTTTTCTACCACTAGAAAAACTATCAAAACCACTGACGCATTCTCAGTTTTTGCAAATTTTTATGAGCCCAGGTATTGCCGCATTGGAATAAGTTTTTAAATATTAAAAAATTAGACCACAAATGCTTTTCATTTTCACAAAACAGCAGCTTTTCTCCATTGGCGATCGCAACACTCGAATACGCCATCTGGGGAGAGACCGGTTTCATGCCTTTAGCCCTTCTCCCTTCCTTCTCCTCCTCTTTTCAGTTGTATAGGAATGTACAGTCGGCAAAAAAAAAAAAAACGAATCACCCTGAATAACTTTCGTTCTAATGATCGGATTTTCACAAACTAAGTGTCAATCTTAATGGTTCCTGGGGGTGACCTCAAATATGCTAATTAATTAGTGCTAACTATTAATTAAGTTACGAAATCAGACACAAAAACGTACTTTCTCTGAATAAACATATATTTTTTTTTACATATTTGGATTCCTAATCTTCAAAATATAGGGAGTAGCCGCAATCTGGGAAATGTGGTCCCCATAGTTTGGGCAGGAGAGCGATCCAAAGTTCGTACAACTTAATGTTAATTTCACTTTTTACGTTTTTAGTCATATTTTTAAAACTAATAAAGCAATTCAAAGAGAATTGCACCCAATCATAAAACTCATTTACCCAAAGATAATTTCATGAAAAAAATAATTTTTAATAATTATTTATTATTTTTTATTATTTAATTAAATTGAGGATGAAAAAATTTTAAAAATTATAAGGTATGAATTTTTTTATACCATATTAATCTACATATTTTTCAATTGAAAAATCTAAAGTTTCAACTGTTTTTAATTATTAGAAGCTTAGAAAAATTAAAATTATTTATTTTTAAAAAATTAATTTGGCGACAATAAAGAAATAACTAAATGGGGCGATTAATATTAAAATGTGATAAACTTGCGAAGAACTTGACTTCGCGCGTGCAGCGTAAATTTTCATTCATATTTTTTTCGCTAATAATCGTTTGCTAATCTTTTTATTTTTATTTCTTTCAAACTATAAAATACGATGTTTCTATTTTAGTCGTTTAATAATTTATTTGCAATTTAGTAAAGAAATTTGAATAAAACATTTTGAATAATAAACCCTTTATTCCACGAATGTCTAGTTTAATAAAAGCGTGCTTCTGATAGAATTCGCGATCGCAACGAACTATAGGGGGCGTTGTTGTATGTGCCGAATCCCTGCGATTTCCATATGAACAGTCATTCAGTTACACTGGAGACGTCTTTAATGTAGCATTGTAACGTTCCATCTTTATTGTGGCTGATTAAATTTAAAAAAGAAAATTGTTTGTTTTCTTTCTTATGCAAACGAAAACAAAATGGTATCTCTTTTTTTTTAGAGAAGGAACATCCAGAACACATCGGAAAAATATTTGTAAATAAAGACAAAAAAATAGGTATATTCTTATAAGAGTTCAAACCTAATGCCTGAGAAATAGTTTTACTAAATTTAATGGTATAACATGAAAGGCCCATTTAAATTTTAACGTAAAATAAAGAATGCTTACGAAACAAAAAAAAAGAACCATTCTTTTTTTTGTCGCCATTTTTTAGTGTTACGAAAATGCGTCTTTGGGACTTGCCAAAAACAAAACAAGATGCAATTTTATTTTTTTAGGAGCGAAATATTTTATGAAGTGAAATATAACGAAAATGTACCAATGTCCATAACATGAAACTTTATCTTAGTAAACGTCCGTTTTGGAAATGTTATTTCATTTTGAATCTTATTTATTAGAGTTCATAATGGCTATAGAATCTGGTGAGAGAAAAGTTTGTTTTGAATCTATGCTAAACTCTATATCGTCCCATTTTCCACCGAAATCCGATTGACTACTTTGATTTTAAACGAAGTGTTTCATTTTAAGATTTTTTCCAAAAATTTTAAGTGTAGATTGGCGGCACTTAAAAATCTGCCAAATCTGTAGCTGTGGTTAATACGTAAGTACCGAATTTTTCTTCCATACTTTTCTGAATCATATTACTTCAAATATTAGAATATGCAAGAAGTATACATAAACACATAATTTAATACTATTTAATTTTTCAAAAAAAGTATTTTGACAACAATTTTATCAAAAAATTATAAACTAAAAAACGTAAAATAAAAACGATTTTAAAAATTCCTCATTTTTCAATAAAAACTTTCATATTGTTTCTTTTTTTTAATTTTTATAGTATTTAATCAGACGTAAAAAAACCATTTTGTAGAGAACGATCATCAAGTAAGAAAAAAAATTATTTACAAGCAAATTTTTTATTATAAAAATCATAACACTTACCTGATTTATAAGTCCGGAGAATTCCAAAATGATATGTTCTTTGTTTGAAAACATTATTCTCAAATAATATATACATAGTTCATCCCTTCATTACTTTTAGGTAACATACCACACATCAAAATTTTATAATTGTAAGATCTCGATATGAATTTTAATATGTAGCTTAAAAACAGAATAGCTGAATTCTAGTTGAAATTCTTTCAAAACTAAAAAACACTTACCAAGAAAACGATAAAAAATTTATTTATAATCAGCACAAAAGATACTTTTTCAAATAATTCGGATTATTCTTTATTGTTGTTTTCTGAATTATGTAGATACAGAAATATATACTATTCTATGAAGAAGAAGAATATTCTATAACTATTACAGTTCTGTACGGAATTCATTGGAACACATTTATTCATTGGAATGACGAAACAATGTTGACTTCATTTTAACTTGTAATCAATTGAAGACAGAAAAATTATTTTACCGCACGCATCTGTAACAGCAAGTGATCATGAAATCATGTTATGTTGTTGGTAATAGAAAGGTAAAAATTATTGAGAAGTTGTTCTTCAAATGCTTGGCTTGTTCTGCTTCAATGTTTGGCATGTTCTGATTAGTTTTTTCAAGAAGTTTTACCTTTTCTTTAGGGAAATTTTGCTTATTTTTTTGATGCTAAGAAAATGACGTCCATCATTGCCAATGGTTATGTGGGAACTAATGCCCGATATTTACAGTCTCCCGCTAGATGGCGTATCGAGTGTTGCGATCGCGAATATGATAATACACCAGATTGTGCTTATTTAATGTGATTATTTTTTATTTATTTTTTTTCAATAACTGATACAATTTCAATAATATACATACGTATGCTTAGATTTGGAATAATATATTTATCAATTTCTTGAATATATATTTTATAATTATTAATACGAATGCGTAGTCAAAATTTTTAAGCATCTTAAAACTTCTTTACATCTAATATATCGCTTTAATCTTAAAATAAATTTGTGAATTATCTGTCTGCGCGTGTTTCGCAGAATTATTTTTCTAAATTTTTAATTAAATTTTAACGTTCCTCAAAATCTTATTTTTTATACTACCATACATATTACTTTTCCATTAATATACAAATCAATGTTTAAGTACTTAAATTTATGTTTTCCTTTAAAATAAAATTACTTTTTAAGTTATTTTCAAATTTTTATTGAAAGAAAACTTAGAATTATTGCCATCTAGCTGAGAATTAAATCTTGTTAAGAAATTAAAAATATTCTACTGATCAATATCATTCGATGCAGAACACCTGACTATTTACTAATCATACTATTATTTTCGAAAAATGAAGATAAATGATTAATTTTCCTTTTTTTATTGTTTATTATTTATTTGAGTAATGAAAAGTAAATGCGTATGTGAGCACAACAAAAACATACAACAGATTATTTTGTTTTTTTAAATGAACAAAAAACTATCGACATAAAATTTTATTTTGACGTTCAAAGTTATTCTTGTCTGTTAACTTAAAGAAAGTTACCCTTTTCTTTTAAAAAGTTGAAAATATCTGCTTAAAAAGTTGTTTATATTATAGCTCAACTTTTGCACAGTTCAAAAAAATATTGTTATATCAGAAAAATGTTTGATATGCCTTGTTTCGTTAAACAACTACTAAAATAAAAAATCGTAAAAAGATTCGAAAAACGTGCTATTTTTATTATCATCATCTCAAAAATTGTTCTTTTTCTAACATTATGATTTTTTCTACTTAAATAACCTATAATAATAGTTTTAATACACGTTATGAAGAAATAATGAATGCAAATTTGGATCTAATATTTCGTAATATGGAAACAAGAATATTAATAATTCATTTATAATTGTTTCATTGCACTGAAGAGTGTAAGTTTCATTGCACTCTTGTTTAATTTGGGGTATTATAAACCTAAATTTTCTTTTCTTTTAATTTTTTAAATTCTTTTTTTAATAAACTAACGAAATGAGTATGTATGTTAATAATATCCATTCATTTTACTAGAAACCAAGTTTACTTTGTATCATTTGGAAATCATATGAAGTGCAAATTCTTGAGCTCAGGTGTAGGGTAGTAAGATACTTCATGCATGATCAGTAGTTTCAAGAGTGAACTCTTATATTAGAAGGCAGCTAACTTCTTTAAAAATTCTAATTCGGAAAAATACTTGTTATTTTACAAATGTTATAAAGCATGTGTATTTTTTAAATGGTTATATATATAATTTTAATATTGGCCATTAATTTTCTGTTGATGAAGCAAAAACTAAGACCCTAGTAAGCAGCCAAAAACTAAATCATTATGAATTATTATCCTTGAACTTTTTTTTTTTTTTTTTTTTTGGAATTCTCTAAACTTGCTATTTAAACTCTATGATCCGCTGTAATATGTTTTTGTTTGACTCAAAATATTGGCATTTTTCATATTTTTTACAATTTACATACATCAACATACTTCACGAAATAAACATTTTTAAAAAATTTGAACTCATTTTTTCAAAGAGCGAATCTCTAACGATACTTCGGCGAATCATAAAAAAATAATTTAGCACAATTTCTAAGTTAGTTTATCCTCTAAATATCCTCTCAATTTAAATTTCGATGATAAAATTGATTAGTTTTTGTAAAAAGAAACTGCTACAAAGCAACTGAAATAAAAGAACTGATAGGAAAGACTACATAAAAGTTTGCTATACTACACTAAATAAATTATTTATATTAAATAATCAAAATATAAATTTACAAAATATTTATTTGTTTTATATAATTTTTACATTTACAAATGAGAAACTTTATGGCATTCAGCTAATTTATACTTTACAATATTTGCAATGTTCAAAATGCATAAAAGGTATCCACTTAAATCCTATAGGAAGGAATTCATACATTTTGATTCTATTTATCGTTTTCTATTAATTAAGCCACAGATTATTTAACCAAAGAATGTCACTGACTTATTGATCAAAAAGTTAAATTATTACTTTAACTCAGTAAAACTTAAAAGAGTTATCTACCACATATGCATTAAGTTTCAAATAATTTCTTTTATTAAACATTTTTACCTTATATAAGGCTTTGGGTTGAATAGTTCCTACCAACAGCATTAATTTTTAAATAATGTTGCTAAGCTATATATATATATATATATAATATATATATATATATAATATATATATATATATATAATATATATATATATATAATATATATATATATATATATATATATATATATATATATTATATATATATATATATATATATATATATATATATATATATATATATATATATATATATATATATATATATATATATATATATATATATATTTGCATAATAAATAAATACAAAAAACACGAAGAAAATTAAGAAAAACAATAAGTTTTATTTATTGCGCATAAGCTGCAAGTAAATGGAACGCACAAAACAAGTTCAAAATGTAGATAAAATAAGGAATAAATTACAGAACAGTGAAAAAAAGGTGAAAATAAGAAAAATAAGAAAAAAAATAAAAATAACAAAAACCGGAAGGGAAAAAAAAGAACAAAAATTTTTTTTACAAAAATCCGGAAAATAAAAGATATAACCTTTTCATCAGCCCACACGATTATATCCACAAAAAAGAGTTTTTTTCTAATATTGCGGATATAATCGTGTGGGCTGATGAAAAGATTATTATCTTTTATTTTCCGGATTTTTAAAAAAAAATTTGTCCTTTTTTTTATTTTTATTTTTTTATTATTTTTCCCCTTTTTTTATTGCTCTGTAATTTTTCCCTTGTTTATATATATATGTTACCGGCAAAGTATGAAACGCCGGCATTGTATAGAATGCCTAGGTATTGTATAGAATGCCTGACGTTTTTAGACTAAGTATGAAATGTGAGAAGCATTACATACTTTGCCTAGGCATTGTATACAATGCGTAGGCATTTTATAGAATGCCAAACGCTATTTAGGCAAAGTATGAAATAAACGTTCTGATGAGGTTATTACGTAAATGATTTGCATGTTAATGTGAATGACCGAAATCGGTGGTTACCGGTGAATGTTGACAATCACATAGTCGCATTGGTGAATGTCCGAAATATTTGTTGAATCCGATTTGATATTATATTATTCGTGGATATAATTACATTTATTCGATATTTTAATACTTACTGACGATAGATTAGAAGAAACATCAGTGTAGGGTATACCGGGCAAATGTATACTGGACAATGGCACTGAACCTTAAAAAAACATCAGTGTAGGGTATACTGGGCAAATGTAAACCGGGCAGTGGCACTTAACTAGACCTAGTATATATTTCGGACATTTACCAAAGGTTTAGTCATACTAGGTCTAGTTAAGTGCCATTGCCCGGCATACCCTACACTGATGTTTTGTTAAGGTTCACTGCCACTGCCCGATATGCATTTGCCCAGTATATCCTACACTGATGTTTTTTTAAGATCAAGTGCCACTGCCCGGTATATCCTACACTGATGTTTTTTTAAAGTTTAGCGACACTGCCCGGTATACATTTGCCCGGTATACCCTACACTGAAGTTTTTTTTAATGTCAAGTGCTATTGCCCGGTATACCCTACACTGATGTTTTTTTAAGGTCAAGTGCCACTTCCCGGTATACATTTGCCCGATACTTCAAACACTGATGTTTCTTCTAATCTATCGTCAGTAAGTATTAAAATATTGAATAAATGTAATCTATCGTCAGTAAGTATTAAAATATCGAATAAATGTAATTCTATCCATGAATAAATTCATATCAAATTAGATGTAATAAATATTTCGGACATTCACCAAAGCTACTATGTGATTGTAAACATTCACCGGTGAAAGTCAACAACCACCGATTCTGGTCATTCACAGTAACATGCACATCATTTACATAATAACCTCCTCAGGACGTTGATTTCATACTTCATGTATATATATATATATATATATATATATATATATATATATATATATATATATATATATATATATATATATATATATATATATATATATATGTAATACAAAAGTTATAAAATTACTTTTGTATTAATAAAAGCATTGAAACTTATTCATTTTCATAAAATGTCTTAGTTGAAAATTAGAGTACAGATATTCTATTTTGGGAATTCAAGGCTGTAAACATGCCAATAAATTATAATTAGATTAATGTTTCAAAAGAGAAGTTATTTTAAGATCTTTCACTTCCATATAAGGAAAGATTAAACGATTTTTTATGAGTATTAAATAATTTGTGATGAGGCGTAGGAATACAAGGAATCCAATATGACTGCCTTCTTACCCATGTATAAGACGCCAGGATAGTTACTTGTCGAGGAAATCATTGTTATCTATTTTCCGGCTGGCTGCAACGTTGATAAAACTTCACCCCGAAGCCGAAGGATTCCTCATCCCTTCGTAAAATACCCGTATCTTATTGCTACATGGAGGCTGGAGCTGAGAAATACCATGGAAATTTAGTGTCTAAAGCTGATAAAGAAAATGTTTCGGGTTCCTAGTGCTCTGTTATTACAAGCCTCTCAGGATGTTTGGTGGAGGAAACCCCATTGGATTTTACGGCACATTAAATATATGTAATATCGCATTTGAAATTAAATCAATCGGAAGAGGGTACAGCAAAAATATGAAATATCTTATTCATACGGACAGTTGAAAAGTTATCATTCAAATTCTTCTTCGATTTAGAGCAATTCATAATTCATCCAGTATCTTCAACAAAAAATAAATTCTTCAATCATCAAACTTTTTGTTTATTAAATGATACCTACGCCCAGTGAAATTTAACGATCAGCGATTTCCATTTGTCTATGCTGAATGCTTGTCTACGTTCTGATGGCGATGAGAGCTGAGCTGAGAGAGCTGAGCTTCAATATCTTTCACCCCCCTTGGATTAAAAAGAAAAACTGCATCGGGCTCCTGATAATTAAAAAGTTTTTTTTTTGAAATCGCATCCATTTCCTTTACGAGTGACTTACAGAAAGTTTAGTTATGCCTTTGCTAGTGCTGGTCTGGATTTTATCGTCAATAAATTGTTCTCACCCCGCCTCACTCAAGGAGAAATATGATTCCTCTTAAAGAAGAAACCAAATTATTTATCAACTGATGTTGTGGCTTTCAAGAAATATTGCGGATTAATTCGAACTTTTTCACGTATCCTTTGATATTTTTATGTTTTACTAGTAAAAAATTTATTTCTTTAATCTTTATTGATTAATAAAAAAAAAGCACTCGTGTAAATAAACAGAAATAATGATTATGATTTTTAAAATAAAAATTTTATACTTGCTGTTTCAAATGAAACAATGATTTTTTATACAATGATCGTATTTACTGTTGAAATTTTTTTTTTTGAGAAATGTTTATTTTCAGTGAATTGATTGTTTCGATTGGTATAAAAATATTTCGAGAAATTATTTTAATATTTATTATTTTATGTGTTACAGTTTCTATGATTTATAGATTAGTAGAATTTATAATTTTGTTTTACTGGTGTTTAGGGTTAAAATAAAAATGCCATTAAATTATTTTTATTTTGAATGCAATTGCGGTGTGGTAGAAATTATAATTTAAACCAAGAAATTTTTTAACTAATACAAATAGTTTTGAAAAATGAAATTAATACTTGCTTTTAGAATTTAAATTGAAAAGCGAATAAATATTTTATGCTTGAGTCCAACGTTGGTAAATAGTTCATAGCTCAGTTCTAGCTCAGTAATTTCCATTAACAAAGAAAGTTTCTTATTGCTGAGAGGGAATCCCAACATAAAGATGGGAAAATGATCTAACACAAATTGAAAAGTAATGGTAACCAAATAAACTTAAAAATACGTTAAAAATAGAAATGAAAATATTAGAATTTCCTAACAAAAAAAAAAATGACTTTGTGTCAAAATTAAAAATTCCTATTAAAAAATTTGAAAACTTAAATGTTACCCTAAAGAAAGGACAATTAACACTTAACAGAATTTGTGAGTTTCCCCTTATTACGATAGGCGAAATTGTTAACTCAGCTAAGTTTTTATGCTTGATACTGATTTACATATGCTTTAGTAGGGTTGCAAACTTGCAGAGTTTTTTGTTTGTTTATAATTGTGTCGGGCCAGTTGTTACTCAATTTGGTATGAGATTGATCACCTCTGCTAATTCTCTTTGCACATTAGACAGCAAAATTCTCAAAATGTTAAGGTTTAAAATTGTGAAAAAAATAAAGGTTTGATGTTTCAGTAAAAGTAAACATCGAAAAAAAAAATAAAAGTTTGATGTTTCAGAAAAAGTAAACATCGAAAGAAGAAAAGTTGAAGATGTTTCAGAAAAAGTAAACATCCAAAAAAGAAAAGTTGAAGATGTTTCACTAAAAGTAAACATCGAAAAAAGAAAAGTTGAAGATGTTTCAGTAAAAGTAAACACTGAAAAAAATAACGTAAAGGGTAACAAAAATAAAAGGAAAAATAGGAAAAAGAAAGAATGACCAAGAAGCTAATTAAAATAAATAAATAAATAAATAATAATAAAAATAATAATTTGAGTAAACAAAAGTTTGAAATAGTACATGTATCAAAACTTAGGAAATATCACAGCCCACAAATGTTAAAATTAAATCATGAATAGTGTCCAGTTCGTTTTGTATATTTTTGTGTGCAAAATTTTTTTGAAAATTTTAGTAAAATAGATATAAATGTTTTATTTTTCTTTCTGCTTAGTTGCCTAAACAGATAACTTGCATTATGTTTTTATTGTTGTTACTGTAAAAGATATTTTTTCACATAATTGAAAAAATGTTGTTTATAGTAGGGAAGAGGACAGTCATACCAACATAACTTTTATAAATTCATATTATTCTAAATTTAATTTTTTTTTTTTGGCTAACCAAAAATTTGTTTTTTGAGGGGGATGTAATACAAAAGTTATAAAATTACTTTTGTATTAATAAAAGCATTGAAACTTATTCATTTTCATAAAATGTCTTAGTTGAAAATTAGAGTACAGATATTCTATTTTGGGAATTCAAGGCTGTAAACATGCCAATAAATTATAATTAGATTAATGTTTCAAAAGAGAAGTTATTTTAAGATCTTTCACTTCCATATAAGGAAAGATAAAACGATTTTTTATGAGTATTAAATAATTTGTGATGAGGCGTAGGAATACAAGGAATCCAATATGACTGCCTTCTTACCCATGTATAAAACGCAGGACCGATGGTTTTTGCGTGGCTTTTTGTGTTTTACTTGTGCTAGCTAAACTCCGTTAGATCTGACGAGAAAAGTGTCTCTCCCCCTCCAGTCGGAGAGGGGAGGAAACTGTTGCTTCACCATCTTTAATTAATAAACAGCCTGTGCAGAATCTGGACTCATTATTCATCTGATATTTGAACTAATTATTCCCATATTAATAACAGGGTTTTGTTCTGTTATTACATATATATATATATATATTTCAATTTTATTGAAAAGAAATACCGTGGATTTTATAAAACCTTCTGAATGCGCATCAGAATCATGCCCAAAATTTTTTGCAGGATCTCTTTTACTTTTCCGTACCTGAAAGACTTGAACTGAGGTGTAAAAGCAATTAGCCATACAACTCTTCATAAATCATAAATTTTTAATAACTTAATTAAATTTGGTTTTAGTGCATCATTTTTATACAACTAACATCTTATAAAAAAAAAATGTCAGATAATAAGTTCAACGTTTAAATTTTGAAATATTGGAAAATGAAACATAATTTCCTTTTCATTTCTTCATTTTAAATTCAAATTTTATTTTCAAAGTATTAAAACGAATATAAAGCAGATCCAAATATTCTCTTCTTGGTTGCCTATAGCAACAGAGACACACAATATGACGTCTCGTCATTCATTCAGTTTCTTTATGGTTGTTTTAAATTGTTTCACTTTATATGGCGAGGTAATTTGGCATTTTCTTAAACTTTCGCCATATATATAAATCTTTATTGTGACCTAATTCTCCACCCAATTTTCTCGAAATTTTGTCTATTTCGAGGGTCAAGATTCCAAATATGTAAAAAAAATATATGTTAATTCAGAGAAAGTACGTTTTTGTGTCTGATTTCGTAACTTAATTAATAGTTAGCACTAATTAATTAGAATATTTGAAGTCACCCCCAGAAACCATTAAGATTGACACTTAATTTGTGAAAATCCGATCATTAGAACGAAAGTTATTCAGGGTGATTCGTTTTTTTTTTTTGCGGACTGTACTGCGATATTTTCCCTTTTTCTTTAATAAAAATATTTTTTAAAATTTCCGTGATACTTTCCTTTCGAACTATGTTTAGTGTAGTTTTCAGTTCCATATAGTTTTCCAACTTAAAAGACTTTAATCTATATGAAAATCAAGAGAGAAACTAACGTACTTCCTTCCTCTAAGACTCTCCACACGCTAATGGAGAAAGCATGTCAAGTGTTGCCATAGGTCAGTGTTTCCCAAAGTGTGGTACGCGTATCCCCTGGGAACAGTTTAGTGGGGGTACACGTTCTTATGCGAAATATCTTGCAACAAACGAAAATTTCAAAAACTTTTATTTAAAAACAAAACTAGCCTTGAAAATTTACGATTATGTATTTTTCTATAGGCTATTATTTGCAGAGTTGACAGTTAATAATTAGTGGTGTCAACAGCCAGTTGTGATTTTTAACTTTTGTGCAATTTTTTTATAGTGAAGGTTTGTAATAAATTCTACTTACTTTGATTATTTTTATAAAATATATTTTTTATTCCTAACATAGAATATGGATTGCTGGTTGGTATCTACAAAACTTTGTACCAAAAAAGAAAACGAAACATATTTTTAAAAAAATATATTCATTTTTTTGTTAGTGGTGCACAGCGTTACGAAAAATGTAGAAAGGGTACACAAAAGTCATAAGTTTGGGAAACACTGCCATAGGTAGAGAGTTCTGCTCTACGCCACCTGCAGCCCATTTCGATCGCCAATAATGACGCTTTGCACCTTTTTCAAAATAAATATAGACCTTGACAGTCATGAGTAACTCGCAAAAAAAAAGTATCATTCCATATGACGACGGAGCTATCGTAAAAAAGGTTTAAAATTCAGTTTTCAGCGACTAGAGTTTACAAAATGGTATAAATTGAACAAAAATTTTTTTTATTTTATTACCTTACCTTGATCGGCCAAAGTTTTGATTAATACCTTCAAAAACTATCGAATAATTTATTTGAAATAAAACTTTAAACTCTAAGTGCCTTGAATAGAAAGAATGAATATGTTATTAGCTACATTTATTGTATAAAAATGTGACTTAACCGGTCGGGAAAAAAATTAAATGTTGCACATGCGCAAAAATGGCTGTCATTCAAGAAATATTCAAGGACGGAGAAGCAATCAAGGGCGCAATCTAGAAGGAAAATAGTAAATAAACATAATAAAACTAAAAATTAAAAGAAAACGATGTATAATTTCAAAAATACAAATTTACACTATAAAACGCTTTCGTTTCCGGAAAAACTTTAACTCAAAAGACATAAAAGAAAAGTTTTGACCGTTAAATTTGCGAGGTTCTGAAAGATCGAATTTTCAAGCTGCATGAAAAATCGAAAAAAAGTGATCGAGCAGAATTACTCTTATAAAAATTAATAACGATAAATAAGATGCACATTTAAAAGTCGTGTTTTAAATTTTCATCAAAATTGACAAGAAGTAACATGACAATTCGGAAATTACTCAATTCTTCATTACAATTTCTTCATTACTCAATGCTGATCTTTTAAAAATCGTTCTAATTAAGAATCATAAATCTTTATAAGAAGTTTACAACAAACTCAGGGTCTAATTAACAAATAGATTAATAAGTGTATTCATTTTCATTTTTAAGAAATAAATACATTTATTAATTAGTGAAAATATTCTTTTTGAAAATTAGAATGTTAGCAGTAGCAATAAAGAAAACATTCTACTAAGAAGCAAGCAAAGGGAAAATAAAATAGAAAAATAAAGAGAAAATAAAATCGAAAAGAGGAGAAAAGAAATTGAGTTTCTTATCCTGTAACATTTGTAGGCGTCAGCTTTGAAATTTAAAGTGATTCAAATCTCATCAAAAACAAGATAGCAAAAAGTTGAAATATGAAGCAAAAAGAAAAAAAGTTTTTTTATTTTTTCTTACCTCTTGATTGGCAAAAAAAAAAAAAAAAAAAAAAAAGGAAATTTTTTTTTTCGGTGTTTCAAATATATAAATAAGTTCTTATGACGAACAATTTCTAAAATTTTATACCATTAGAAAGTGAAACAATAAATTGGATTAAAATCTTTTTTTAGAAAATGATATTTACAAAAGAGAATAAATCAGGACCATATATATTATGTGGTAGAGTCTTTTGTTAAAATCCATCCGCCGACATGGGCAAGACTAAAAGGGAAACTCAGTTCTATTACGTAAGTGAGGGAATGGTGATAAAACATAAACTACCAATTTCCTAATTAGCCAGTTAATAGATCCATACACATACACGCACGCATATATATATATATATATATATATATATATATATATATATATATATATATATATATATATATATATATATATATATATATATATATATATATATATAATACATATCATAATAAATTAGTTCAAAATATTGAGAAAACATGGAAAATATAACATAATAATGAAAAAAGAGAAAACAAATTTTCCTTAAAAAATTAATAAATAAATTTTTTTAATTATTTTTTTCTTCTCTTTTTTTATTATTCTGTAATTTTTTACACGCTTCCTCTAGATTTTGAACTGTAGGGGAGAGTGGGGTCAATTGTAACAGGGTACGATTGTAACAGAGCAAAAATTTCGAGTGTCGGGTTCTAGCTTTGGTTCCTAGTTGGCGCACAAGGTGTATTTAATAAATCTACATGTATACCCCTGCTGGCAACAATTTTTATGTACTTTTGAAAGAGTTACATCACAAAAGATATTTTCACGCTAAGTAAGTACTTTTTTTGGTATTAGAATATTATATTGTTACAAAGTAATTTTGATTAAACAAATAAAAATTATTAACTGAATATGTAGTGGACACCTTAATTAACATTTCAAAAAAAAGATTAGTTTTGTTAATTAACTAGCATTTTTTTTAACAAATGAAGCTGAAATGGCGTCATGGGAACGATTGTAACAATAAGTAAAGGGACGAATGTAACAGCTGAAAATAAATAATCTTATGTTTACAAACCATTACTTAACTCTTTAAGAACCACCAATAATTTCCTATATCATTTATATTATGTTGCATGTGCATTATTTTATTTGTCACCTTTCACAGCATAAATTAAAATTTTTGACCCCTTAAAGTTAAAAGTTTAACTCTTTAGGTCTCTGCTCATCATTATTTTTACTCCTAAAATATCACTACTATTTTGATCAATAAAAAATATATCACAACTATGATAATATGTATAATTAACTTAGTTGAATTTATGAACTGTTACAATTGACCCCGTAAGTGGGGACAATTGTAACAAGTGCACGACTGTCAAAAATTGTTAATAACTAATATAATAACATTTAAAATAAGGTATTTGTTTTATTTTCTAGTAGAGGATAGTCTACTTTACTCGTCTGTCAATTAATACTAATAATATATTGGATTTTTTGTTAGTTAAAAATAGTTAAGTAAAAAATGTTACAAGTGACCCCACTCTTCCCTACATATTTATAAAACATTCTAAACATCAATATATCATTTGTATTTTTTTCGTTTTCTTCATCACAGAAGAATGTTGTAAATCAATGGTAAAGAAGAAAACGGCTCTCTTGGATTATCAACCATTTTTCATGTGAAAAAATTTATAGCAACTCTTACAAAATAATTAAAATGAAAAAAAAAAAAAAATTCCCTCGTACCATAAAAAAACATTTTTTATGGTACGTGCAGCCTCTAATTTAATGAAAATGTACCTAATTACCACTGTATTTATATAGAAAAGTTTTTTTTTTTTACACAAATTTCACAATTTGTGTAAAAAAAAAACTCATGAGAAATTACTCATGCGGAAAAATGTTTAAAAATAAGCCTATGAGGTATTGAAAAGCTTATAAATTATGGAAAATGTACTGTATTTATGTAGCAAACGTTTTTTTATATATATAAATTTTGATGTGAAATAACTCTTCCGTAAAATTTTTAAGTGTTTGCCAAAAATAAATACATCACTGTTGCATTTTAAAATAAATACTGAAGAAAATATTAGTCTTCTTATGTAACTATGAGTTAAAGAAATTCAAAATAAGTGATGTCGTTTATGAATGTTATTAAGATCAACCAACAATCTCTAGCATGTATTTTTTGGTACTGATAATACTGTGAGAAACATATTATTTCAAAATCAATTACGATATTTTAACTTTCTTCCAGAAAAACTTATTATGCGAAAAATATGTTGTTGTTTTTTTTATTTCATTTCCTTCATAAGGAATGTAGATAATGAATAATTTGAAACAAATCTCTTCTAATGTAAAAATAAAAAAATGGTTTAGAAATTGAAAATTAGTGTCAATGTTTTTATTTAAAATCAAAAGAAATTTTTATTATATTTGGAATCTTATTTTACACGATAAGAGAAACTGCGTGTAAGGTTTCCAGCAAAGTGTGAAAGAAACAAAAATCAACACTGACAAAATCACAATCTTGAAAATTATCGATAATTTTCTTTTAATACTTTTGAGTTTATAAAGTGTCAATTTTTTTAACCTTTTTAGTTCAGAATACTGTTAAAATAATTGTGAATTTGCTTCTTTCACCCTAAAGGTGTTTATTTATCCTAATTTCTATTTCTTTTATCTATACTTCACATATTTTAAAATTAAATGAATGCCTCTGTTTTCATCGCCTTATCTTATCTCACTTATCAACTTTTCTCTATTTTCAATCCACTTTTTTTACAAGGTTTTTTATTTATTTTTTTACTTAAAAACATAAAGATAATGCGTTTCAATTCCTAACATTTATATTAAAAAGAAACTTTTATCAGTAGTCACACATTTCTCATCATAGTTATTTTATCTTAAAATAAGAACACCTTTTCTTGATAACATACAAATGTCAAACACAGTGGGCCGAAAAGAAGTGGATTACCCAGAATCTAAATATCGAATCCTCACTATACCGGTAACTGCTGGGTATTGAAAAATAATAATTGGAGAAAAGGGGAGAAAAAATTGACTGATAAAAATTACATTATTACAGAAAGTGGCGCGTGATCACAAATTGAAGTGGTAGTCGGATCCTGGTCAAACATTCTACAGAAAACTTAAATCAAGAAAAACATACCTTTGGTTTTGAATAAAGATCTGTAAGAAATAATCCTTAGAGACACAAAAATAGTTTTTGAAAGTAGTCAAAATCAACACCGTTGGAGAGCACTGACAAATTCTTTATTTAGGAGGATTTGAGGACTTATAGAGCACAGCATCACACTTTTCCTTGAGGAAGTAGATTTTAGGAACACAATTTTGCACACAGCTTACTTTATGATTTTGGTACACTTTTGAAGCGATGGGCATCTGGAGCGGAAGGCATGGTACATGACAGAACACTCGTCAACCACTGGAGGCGTGTTTATCTATGGCGGACACCGCGTCTCAACAAAACAGAAATATGAGAATCCATAAATTTTCTTTTACTGAAAGGAGGCTGCAAGTAAGTTATTCTGGCTGGGCATAATGGCGGGAGTTAGATAAAAATGTTGAAAATGGTGGATGGTTTTGTTGAAGAAGAATCAAAAGTTTTGAAAAACTTAAATGAAGGCCGCGACGACAATCAGCCATGGCATTGCTGACACCATATTCCGACCTTGGGGGTGAGGAGGGAGTAAAAATGAAATTTCTGTTAAGCGGAGGGACGTGATAATTGAGTCAACTTGATTCGAATGCTGCCGAGCTTCCCTAGCGCTCCGATATTTATACAAACTCCTTAAAGTTGAAGTAGAATTACGAAAATTTTTAGAAGTTAAAGTTAAATTACCTAAATTCTCGTGTTGAGAAGTTAATCTTTCCTTATTTTAAAGGTTCCATTCTCACTTTCCGATTGAAAGGGAAGAATTAAGATTATGTATACTTTGAGTCCCTCGTGGACATCACGTGCACAACAAAGAAGCCGACAACAGATGTCCTTCTAAGAAAAAAAAGGGTGGAATATTCTAGCAAGGGAGGGGTTGTATAGAATTAAAAAGGAATTTAGGGGGAGAATGTCCTAATAGCACTAAGGCCTTAAGGGGCGAGAGGAATCGGGTCAGCAACATTGACAAATTTTGAAGATTTGTATTTATAATTAACAAAATCATAAGAAAAATTTAAAATAAACTTGTGACTCGATGTCACACTCACGTTCTAAGACTCAATCTTAATGGTTCTTCGAGGGGGTGACCTCAAATATGCTAATTAATTAGTGTAGACGATATTTTAAGTTACGAATTCAGACACAAGAGCGTATTTTTTTTTTTTTTTTGTATAAATATATCTTTTTTTAGACTGATTCCGATTTCTGACCCTCAAAATATAGGATGTAGCCGCAATCTGGGAAATAGGGTCCCCATAGTTTGGTCGTGAGAACAGTCCAAAGTTTGGACCTTTTAATGTTAATTTTATAATGTTAATTATATAATCCATTTCTCCAAAGATGAATCCATGAAAAAAATAAGTTTTAGTAAAGATTTATTATTTTTCATTATTTTATTTAATAGTAGTCGAAACAATTTAGAAGTGTAAGGTATACAATTTTTTATGTAATTTTAAAGTATTTAATTTTACATGGTAAAATACAAAATATGAGCGAAAAATCGATCGAATAGTTGCAGAGGAATCGATTTTTAAAGAAGTTGTACTTTTAAAATCTGATTTCTCGGGAGCTATTGTATTTGTTTGAATCATTGTCTATACGTTTTTATGTCTGACTTCGCAACTAAAATATCTCTAGTTAATTATCATATTTTAAATCAACGTCTTGAATCATTAAGATGGAGTCCTAAAACATGAAGGTGCGATCATTAGATCAAAAGTTATTCAGGGTAGTTCAGGTTAACCGAGTTTTAAGTGTTTGTCGTGAGAGCTGTATTAAGTTCACTGTTGTGTGTGTGGTCTCTACTGTGTTGCTGTTAGCAGTCGAGTGTGTGCAGGATTCCGTAGTGTGTAAATAAGACTGAGAAGCAACAGTGTGAGGAGGACGATGATGTAGTCACAATTAGGTCAACTGTTCAATGTGGACCATCCATGAAAGAAGATGTGATCATATTACTTTCGAAGGTCATAGGAAAAGAGTGTTAAGAATTGGGTAAAAAATAAATTAACTAAACTTATTTTCAGTAGTCGGAAAAATTACATTTTCTTTGTAGTTAGCTACAACTGCAACTGCTTTGTTACAATTGTAGTTAACTACAACTACTTTTTTTTTTCAAATGTAGTGACTACAAACTACTTTCAAAATGTAGTCACTACTTCGCTATTTTTAGAAGACAAACTTAACTGGAGAACTTACTTTTCACCAATATCCAAAATGATTTTGAATAATAAATTGGCTTGGTTAAATATGAGGAGATATTAAGAAGTTTTAATTCATGTTTCAGAAAAATCGGATAGTTAAAATTCAATTTTTCTGGAACAACTTGACCGATTTCGCACCGATTTTTCTGAGCATCAGATGTATAACTTATTTACGTTCGGCCACAGAGGTATTCTCATTGCGTACTTTGACGGGCCCACGAAGGACTTGCATCAATCAGATTCGAAACATTTTTTGCGTTCTGTGTCTTTACTTAACGTTAAAAATAGTTGCTAGGAATCGCTACAGTTTTTTCGTATCGCACTACTCACTACTACTGCTTTTAAAAAGTAGCGCACTACACTACAAACTACGGAGAAAAGTAGCACCTACACTTATTTTACACACTGGTTTTGACTCTTAATGGAGCCTTTTTTTCCAGAAATGCCATGTTGATTGATTGATTGAATGTAGGGTTTAGTTGCACAAGGTCCAAATGAGGACATGCTGCGCCAAACAGTACCGTAAAATAGTTTAAAAGCCTAAGGGCATACAAAATTTAATTGTAGCACAATTATAATTGATAAAACAGTAGTAGTAAGGGAATAAGACAATTTAAATGGTCTAAATAAAATCAGATAAAAAGTATGAGTACAGTATAAAACTCACGAAGTGAGTAAAATGTACGAAAATAGTAAGATATTTACAAAAGTGTATAAAAACAGTAGATGTGCTAAAACTTTTATATGCAGTTAAAAATACCAACGACTCGTAAAAATGCAAAAATGTTAGGATGGTGAATATCATCCAGTAATTCTTGTATGCATAAAATAGAACTCCCAAACAACTTTAAACGATGTTGATTAAAACTTGGACACGCAATTAAAATGTGATGAATTGTGAGAGGGACGTTACAAGTATTGCATTCAGGTGGAGGTTCCCCGAACAGTAAATGAAGATGTGTCAATCGGGTGTGACCGATTCGCACTCCAGTAAGTTTAACGTCTGAACTACGCACGTGCAGCACAGGCAAATGGTCCAAATTGGTTTTAACACTATGTAGCTTATTGAGAGCTTGGAGATCCCACCTTTGCTGCCATAAAGAAGTAACAAATTTTCGGATGTGTAACTTAACATCCGTGAAAGGCACAGGTAATGGCAAGACATCAGTGGCAAATCGGGCAGCAGAATCAGCCAGGTCGTTTCCTGGGATGCCAACGTGACTCGGCACCCAACAGAACATTACATGAAAACCATTTCTGTGAAGACTAATCAGCAAATGAATAATGAACTTAAAATTGGATGATTTTCACTTCGAAGATTATCTAACTGGCTCAATACGCTCATACTATCGGAGTAAATACAATACCTCCGTGTAGAGCGCGAGAAAATCAGTCTTAGTGCCAAAAGGATGGCAAAAGCATGAACAGTGAAGATGGAGCAAATATCTGGAATTTTATAGCTATAAATTTCATCAGCAATGACGAAACCACAGCCAACATATCCAGCAAATTTTGAACCGTCTGTAAAAATTGGCACGTATTCAGAATATTACGATGTTCAGTGAAGAGTTGTTGGAAAATGCTGGGGGCAACATTGGTTTTATTGTACAACACAAATGGGGTAATAAATTGATGAGATGGTGAGATGACCCATGGCGGTATGAGAAAGTGATCAACTGATTGAGAAGGTAGTTTGCAAATACCAAATGTCTGTATGAGTGAGCGGGTGCGCAAATAAAATGAACGAATGAGTGAAGGTCTATTTACGTACAATCGCTCTAAATCTGGTGATATCACATCAAGGCGTAGAGGATGTGATTTACATGACATGATACGATAATAGTAGGTCAGAGACAGTTGCATGCGACGTAAATCTAATGGAAATTGATGGCAAATAACATATAAACTTTCAACTGGAGATGTACGAAATGCTCCAGAACAAATGCGTAGGGCAGCATGATGTACCGTATCTAAGAGACGTAGGTTAGAAGCCGTAGCCGAGCAGTAAACTGCACATGCATAATCAAGCCGCAATAATATCAAAGCTTGATAAATGCGCAGTAAGGCTATGTGATCAGCACCCCAAAACGTATTGGACAGCACACGTAGCATATTTAATTTCTGCTCGCATCGTTTTCGTAATTGTTTCATATGAGGGATGAAAGTCAATTTGCTATCGAAAATAACGCCTAAAAACTTTGTGTGTGGAACAACTGGTACGAATGGTGATACTGGGATCACTATGAAGGGTGCGTTTTCGGCAAAAATGGATGCATGAACTTTTAGAAGGTTAAAGGGAATGGCCATTGTGATCACACCAGTCTAAAATCTTGTTCACGGCTAATTGCAGTTGCCGTTCAAGGACTCTCATGTCAGATCCTGAACAAGAGATGTGCTGATCGTCAACATAGAGAGAGCCAGAGACAGCAGCTGGTAATATGTTTAAAACTAGTGAAATATAAATGATGAATAATGTGACGCTTAAAACGCTGCCTTGTGGGACGCCTTCTGCCTGAGTGTAAAGATCAGAAAAGGTAGATCCAAGTTTATCACGAAAATAGCGTTTAATTAGGAAATTTTTAATAAAAATCGGCAAATGATCACGGAGACCCAAATCAAATAGTGCCTTCAGAATTCCATATCGCCAGGTCCGATCATATGCTTTCTCGATATCAAAGGAGACAGAGATTAGATGATTACGCCGGACAAAAGCATTACGAATTCGAGACTCTAGTTCGATAATATTATCTATTGTTGATCTTCCTTTGCGAAAGCCACTTTGAAAATTAGGTTCTTTTTCTATTAGGAAAATACGATTCTTTTCCAGGTAGTATACAAGGCGTGCGTTAATCATGCGCTCAAATGTTTTCCATAAACAGCTGGTAAAGGCTATGGGACGATAGTTTACAGGATCTTAGGGATCCTTGCCTGTTTTTAAAATGGGAATCACAATAGCCTCACGCTATTTAGTAGGGTACGTCTATTCCGTCCAGATTCTATTAAAGAGAACAAGGACATTTAACAAGGACGCAGTATCTAAAGGACGGAGCATGCGATATGTAATACCATCAAGACCAGGACTTGTATTTGAAGCTGGTGACAATGCGCGCTGTAACTCTACGAAAGAAAAATCAAGATTATATGAAGATGCTCTGCGAGTGTGAAAATTAATGATTTGGCGTTCGGCATTGCGCTTGTGGTTTCGAAAAACTGAACTGTAGTTATCCGGACTGGAGATAGAAGCAAATGTCTCGCCAAGCATATTGCATAGATCAGTAGGAGCAGAATAGGTAGTACCGTTCTTTTCAAATATCACGAAATGAAATTCACGGTATATGCCATTTGCTTTCTTGACTCTCGTCCAGACTTGTCTGGGAGACGTCTTAGATGATATAGATGTAACATACCGCTTCCAATACTCTTTTTGACTTATGCGCCGGACCTTGAGAGCAAATGCCTTGGTCCGTTTAAAATCCAAAAGGTTTGTTGAGGAAGGGGTTCGACGGATGATGTTCCAGAGTCGTTTTTGCTCCTTGTAAACCGAGGAACATTCAGAATTCCACCAAGGCTTTCGTAAACGACATACATACAACATTCGGAACATAGGTTGACGTCTTTGGTATACTATCTTCAGCAGCACGGATAATTACAGAGGTTACAGTATTAACAGCAGTATTTTAGCATGAGTAACCATTGTATTGTCTATGTGAGCAAGTTGTGTGAATAAGGGCCAGTCAGCGCGATAATGTATAAATACTGAGGGTCTTGGACTCAAGGGAACTGTAGCGGAATATGATAAAATGAGAGGAAAATGATCACTGTTGTGGAGATTATTGCTAACAGAAAAGTATACGAACGGCATGAGAACTGGTGAACATAAAGCTAAATCAATGGATTGAAAGGTTCGAGTTGGAGTATGAAAATAAGTTTCTTCGCCCTGATTTTGCAAATGAGATTATGGTCCAGGAGGAGTTGTTTGATTTTACGCCCCCGATCGTTGTAAACGGAACTACCCCATAATTCACTGTGACCATTAAAATCTCTGAGCAAATCAATGATCAATGGAATGAAAGGTTCGAGTTGGAGTATGAAAATAAGTTTCTTCGCCCTGATTTAGCAAACAGAGATTATGGTCCAGGAGGAGTTGTTTGATTTTACGCCCCCGATCGTTGGAAACGGAACTACCCCATAATTCACTGTGACCATTAAAATCTCTGAGCAAAATAAACGGTGAAGGTAACTGGAAATCAATGAATTCAAATCTGCTTGAGAAACGGATGCATGAGGGGGTAAATAAATAGAACAGACAGTGAGAGGAACATTTAGGTGAATTTGAACAGCACATGCTTGTAATGAAGATGACAATGGGAGGCGTATAGATGGTAATGCATTTGAAGATAAAACAGCGACTCCACCACGAGGTAGACTTCCATTGTCGAAATCATGCCGGGTGCAAGAATAGCTACGCAATTTAAAATCATCGGATGACGTTAAATGTGTTTCCTGTAATGCTAGGCATACAGGTTGAAATTTTAAAATAATGTCCTTGACACCAAAAAGTTTGTTCCGCACACCACGACAGTTCCATGATATAAAACAAATGGACATTATGAAATGGATGGAGATGATTGAATATTAACGTCATAAGCAGGATGTCAGTCTGAAAGATTTTCATCCTCAGAAAGATAGCAATAATTATTATATAGAGTAATAATATAGAGTACTGATAATTCAACATCCATACTCTGAAGAGTCTCAGAAGTGGATTGGTTGACACATTGCATATATTTTAGATCCTTTTTCTTTCGAGAAAGACCGGGTTTTTGAATTGGAAGTAGTTTTTTGTAGGGGGCTGTTTAGGTAAAGTTCGAGCCTTTTCAGAACTATCAATTTTAGACGTTTTCCTAGGAGGAGGAGATATGGTTCTAAGGGTTTTAATCGATGAATTCGTAAAATTAAATTTAGGTGTTTGAATCGATGACTGAAGCTTAGGTGCAGAAGATACAGGTATGTCAGTTTGTGTACTGACTGAACAAAATGAAATTTTAGCAGCCGCAGAGTAGGATACGCCCGGACGGGGAGTACGGGCGGTGACTATTCTACGGGCTTCTATGAAGGTCAGATTTTGTAACACTTAAACGCATTGAATCTCCTTCTCTTGTGACCATTTAGGACAGTTCCTGGAGAATGCATCATGATTATTCTTGCAATTAATGCAAAAGGGCATCGACTCACAGGATGCCTCAACATGGCCAGCAACAGAATATTCAGCACATGTAAGTTGTCCTCGACAAGTTGCTTTCGAGTGGCCAAATTTTTGGCACTGGAAGCACCTTAAAGGGTTTGGTATATAGTGTCTTACTGGGTAATTGTACCAAGCAAGCTTAATAGAAGACGGTATCTTTGGTTGATTGAAAGTCAGTATGAGGTGTTTAGTAGGAATAAGTTAGTCATCTCTCCGAATTCGAATGCGGCGAACAGAAATGACTTTTTGGTCTTTTAAATTTTCGATTATTGTTTCTTCAGTGTCGTCTATAATTTCTGAAGCGGAAATAACACCCTTAGAAGTATTAAGGGATGTATGTGGATAGACTTTACTTCAAAGGAGCAAATGGTAGTACAAGACGATAATATTTCTGCTTGTTTTTCAGAAGAAACCTGAACTCCAAGGTCACCAGAACGCTGTTTTGTAACAGATTCTACTTCCCCCAATACAGATAACAGTGCTTTGTGAATTAGAAAAGGCGAAACTTTACTAAATGAGGTGTTAGTAACTGTCGGGTTTGTGAGTGATATCACAAAAAATCGAGCATATTCATACGGTATTGTAGGTGTTCCTCTGTTTTTTTATTGGTGTGAGGAACAGACCACCTTCCCATTTTCAGCCATAAAAAATTTCATTCGTTTCTACTATCAGCGGCACCACCCACCACGGAGTTCTACATAGGGGATGTAAATAACAAGTTGATGCTGCCACCAATCCGTTACTTAACATCGATGCTAACCGATAGCTATACGCCCGAAAGTCACCCCTGAAACAGCCTCCACCCTTAACGAGGTGCCCAGTAGGGGACTCCGGGTTTGACCCTAGCCAACAGATGACGGTCGTGACTAGCCGGTTGATGCACACAGGCCAATATGCACCTCCCGTTTACCTGAAGCACGGGCCAAAGCAGTGTATTGGGGAACCAGGATGCCCCTCAACTGCCAGGATCCCCTTTTCCAGGGACACGGGTCTCTACGCACGGCAAACACGCGGGTGGTCTCTTCCCATCTGGGTTCGATACAACAGGGTGGTACTCGAACACAGACAAAAAGCCCTTACCAGTAAATTCGGCAACCACGGCAATTGGGAAGAAAAAGGAGAAAGTATGAAAAAAGGGAGAGGAAACGGAAGGGAGGACAGATCACTAGGGTACCCCGGGGCGTGACTCCCTGTGTTTACCTGAAGAAGGTAAACCCCTTCAGGGGGAAATGTCATGTTGAATTATTTTAAGGATTGAAATTGATTTTGGGAAAGAACTTCATTTAGTTTTTTTAACTTTCATCAATCTTACTTTTAAGATTTTTTTTTCCCGAGGAAGTGGTTAGGATTTTCGCAATTTTGATTACTATAAAGAATCAACATAAAATGTGAACTTCTGTTATTATCAATAACGGAATTCATAAAATATGTGCTTTTAATCGATGAGATAATATCAAATAAAGGAATAAACTCAATGAGAAATGAACGAATGCATAATGCTCAGGAGAAAATAGCTTCTCAGTTTCGGTCTGTCATCTTGATCAGACGCAATCCTTTACTGTCACCCACATTTATGCAAAGCCCTTCATTGATATTTTTTCTTGTATTTAATGAAGTTATGATCAGATGACTGCAAAAATTTCAGGTGAAAAAATATTTACCCATCGACTTAATGAACTTAGCGAAAGTATACTTCCCACGGCTCAATAAAGGGTTAAATAAATTCCTCCAAAGCAAGAAACTTCATAACGACCGCCTTTAATATCTATATTTTTAGAAATATTGTCAAAAAAGTATACACAAATACAAGCCAAATCCCCCCGCTTAAACGAAGGTTATTTGCTTATTTATTTACTTATTTAAATATTTGAAGTAAATTTTGTGGTTTGATATATTTTTTTAATAAATTTTATACAGAATGATTTTGACCTACGCTATTTCCTTAAACTTCTTTATTGTGCAGTATAGGATAAATATAGGCCGATATTTTAGCTAAAACAACACAAAATTTAAGTAGTATTCTTCTAACACATTTGAACGTTAAACATATTTGCAAATCTTCAATATTCGCGATCACAACGAACTATAGGGGGCGTTGTTGTATGTGCCGAATCCCTGCGATTTCCATATGAACAGTCATTCAGTTACACTGAAGACGTCTTTAATGTAGCATGTAGCATTGTAACGTTCCATCTTTATTGGGGCTGATTAAATTTAAAAACGAAAAATGTTTGTTTTCTTTCTTATGCAAACGAAAACAAAATGGTATCTCTTTTTTTTTTTTTTTAGAGAAGGAACATCTAGAACACATCGGAAAAATATTTGTAAATAAAGAGAAAAAAATAGGTATATTCTTATAAGAGTTCAAACCTAATGCCTGAGAAGTAGTTTCACTAAATTTAATGGTATAACATGAAAGGCCCATTTAAATTTTAACGTAAAATAAAGAATGCTTACGAAACAAAAAAAAAAGAACCATTCTTTTTTTGTCGCCATTTTTTAGTGTTACGAAAATGCGTCTTTGGGATTTGCCAAAAACAAAACAAGATGCAATTTTATTTTTTTAGGAGCGAAATATTTTATGGAGTGAAATATAACGAAAATGTACCAATGTCCATAACATGAAACTTTATCTTAGTAAACGTCCGTTTTGGAAATGTTATTTCATTTTGAATCTTATTTATTAGAGTTCATAACGGCTATAGAATCAGGTGAGAGAAAAGTTTGTTTTGAATCTATGCTAAACTCTATATCGGCCCATTTTCCACCTAAATCCGATTGACTACATTGATTTTAAACAAAGTGTTTCATTTTAAGATTTTTTCCAAAAATTTTAAGTGTAGATTGGTGGCACTTAAAAATCTGCCAAATCTGTAGCTGTGGTTAATACGTAAGTACCGAATTTTTCTTCCATACTTTTCTGAATCATATTACTTCAAATATTATAATATGCAAGAAGTATACATAAACACATAATTTAATACCATTTAATTTTTCAAAAAAAGTATTTTGACAACAATTTTATTAAAAAATTATAAACTAAAAAACGTAAAATAAAGAATTCTTAGGATAAAAACGATTTTAAAATTTCCTCATTTTTCAATAAAAACTTTCGTATTGTTTTTTTTTTTTTTTTTTAATTCTTATAGTATTTAATCAGACGTAAAAAAAAACATTTTGTAGAGAACGATCATGAAGTACGAAAAAAAAATTTTTACAAGCAAATTTTTTATTATAAAAATTATAACACTTACCTGATTTATAAGTCCGGAGAATTCCAAAATGATATGTTCTTTGTTTGAAAACTTTATTCTCAAATAATATATATATAGTTTATCCTTTCATTACTTTTAGGTAACATACCACACATCAAAATTTTATATATGTAAGATCTCGATATGAATTTTAATATGTAGCTTAAAAACAGAATAGCTGAATTCTAGTTGAAATTCTTTCAAAACTAAAAAAACACTTACCAAGAAAATAATACCGATAAAAAATTTATTTATAATCAGCACAAAAGATACGTTTTCAAGTAATTCGGAATATTCTTTATTGTTGTTTTCTGAATTATGTAGATACAGAAATATATACTATTCTATGAAGAAGAAGAATATTCTATACCTATTACAGTTCTGTATGGAATTCATTGGAACACATTTATTCATTGGAATGACGAAAGCAATGTTGACTTCATTTTAACTTATAATGAATTGAAGACAGAAAAATTATTTTACCGCAATACACACATCTGTAACAGCAAGTGATCATGAAATCATGTTATGTTGTTGGTAATAGAAAGGTAAAAATTATTGAGAAGTTGTTCTTCAAATGCTTGTCATGTTCTGCTGCAATGTTTGGCATGGTCTGATTAGTTTTTTCAAGAAGTTTTACCTTTTCTTTAGGGAAATTTTGCTTGTTTTTTGATGCTAAGAAAATGGCGTCCGTCATTGCCAATGATTATGTGGGAACTAATGCCCGATATTTACAGTCTACCGCTAGATGGCGTACTCGAGCGTTGCGATCGCAAATTCATTTTATTAAGCTTATTCATACACGAAAAAAACTAATATCAACTAGACTAGATGTCGCTCCAGTTCCGTGAACTCAGTTGTTTGACGTAAAATATAATTTTAAAATAATTGTTTATAAATCGATAAAAAAAAAAAACTTCTTTCTTTAGTTTAAATATTTTCAAATCCGATTTCATGCCGATATTTTAGCTAAATACAACTTAAAATTTAAGCAGTATTCTCCTAGCACCTAGAAGTTAAATAAATTTGCAATACAGCAGGCCTGGAAAGATCACAGGAATACAAATTAATAATAAACTACATTAAATTTACCCTAACCGTGATACCTGTAAGACAGTATCTGCTGATCTCAAAACCTAGGTTTTAATTAATAGACTGTAAATGGTTCAAACATTTGAGGAACAAACTTTTTGGTTTCTTTTATCCTAACTTGGGGACCCTATACATCAAATCTTATCTAGTTTATTAAAACAATAGGACTATATCCATTACTTTAAAAAATAATAAACAAAACATTATTTCTTAAACCTAATGACTGGGGCAGTATAGCCATTTCTGGCTCTTGTGTGAATAAACTCCAACCAACCCATCAAAATAAATATTTAAAATAGTAATACTTTTAGTTAACATATTTACAATTGGAAATAAACTTTATTTATGAAGGGATGATCATTTTGTCAAGAAAAATAATTTGAAACAATAGACACTCCTTTGGTTCAAATTTATTATTATATCCTATAAACACCTTATCGTTTTTATCTTATCCTTTAAAACTTACATTGGAGTGTCAACCATTTTAACTGATAATTTCGGAATGCTTTGATATAAATTTCTCTTGACACAAGTCAAATTCAAGGCAAAATACTACAAAATTGTCATCAAATAGTTAAAAAAAAAAAAAAAAAAATACTAGTGCTAAAGTCCAAATTTTTCTGTTATTGGTATTTTATTAATCTCCTAAAAATATATTACAAAATTGAAATTTTCATTACAAAAATGATATTTTATTGCTGTTTATAAATCACGTAACTGATTCCCAAGATATAATCTAAGCCACACTCAATCAATGAATTAAAGAGGCTATTTTTCATCCTGCAATTTTTTGCTTTGCCATAACGTCTATATATTCTCCCCGTGATTGAGGTCCGGAGAACTTCGGGGCTATTCTAAACAATCACTTCGTGTTGCTTGCAAAGTGTTCCTTCTCTTTTTTTTCGAATTATCAGAGATGCCAACTGCTAATTTTTTTCAGCAGATTTTGCAAAGTTGTAGATAATTAAATCCTAAGACGTAGAGGAATTTTGCCATGACATTGAAACAATCATCTCTGTATAACTGAAACAAAAAACAACCGATTAACTGTGATCAATTTTTATTTACTTCTCAGTTTTCACCAATTCATCGAAATGAAATAAATCGGTGAAAGCATACAAGCTGATCATGAATAACATGTACCTATTTATATAATTCATGCAAATAATATAATACGAGGGTTGCTATTTACATTTTTGGCCTAATAATGAAAAAACAAATATGTAGGATCGAAATTGGTTTTATTGTTTTTCAAAATATTCTCCATGATGATCAATACACTTTTGCATGCGTTTGAACCAATTTTCAAAGCACTTTTTCCAGTCCGATTGAGGTAACTCCAAAACATGCGTTTTGAATGCATCAACCGCTTCTTCGGGGGTCGAAAATCGTTGTCCACGTAATTTATTTTTGATGTGTGGGAATAAGAAGAAGTCATTGGGTGCCAAATCAGGGCTGTACGGCGGATGACCCATCAGTTCGATCTTTCGCTCCCTCAGAAATGCCTTTGAGAGCTCGCATTGTCATGATGAAGAATGATTCGCCTGTTCTTCTGCTTTTTTCGAATTTCTCCGATGACTTCTGGCAAACAAATAGTCGTGTACCATTCAGAATTGACCGTCCTGCGTTGCTCTAACGCCACTGTTGCCACATGACAGTTAATGCTGAAGAAACAGGCAATCATTTGTTTCGATGTGCTTCTTCCTCGAACAACTTTTGTTGGTTTTGCCTCGTCTTGGAAGACCCATACAGTTTATTGCTGTTTTGTTTCCTGCTCATATGCATAGATCCATGATTCGTCACCTATGTAGATGTTATACACAGCCTTTGATGTACCTTGAACGTATTTTTCCAACATTTACTTGCACCAATCGACACGAGCCTTTTTTTTTTTTTGAGCGTTTGTCAGATTATGCGGGATCCAACGCGAAAAAAAAAAAATTTTTACGCTAAAATGTTCATGCAATATTTTATTGATGCTTGTTATACTAATGTCCAAAGACGCCTCTATCTCACGGTATGTCACATGACGATCTTGCTTTATCAGTTCACGCACAGCATCGATCTTTTCTGGCACAACAACGGATTTTGGACGACCTGCACGGGATTCGTCCTGGATCGAACATCAACCACGATTAAATTCGTTCTACCAATTTTTTACAGTGCTGTAGGATGGCGCTTTATCGCTGAATAAAGAATTAAGTTCATCGAAGCACTCTTGACTTGACAATCCACGTCGAAAGTTATGAAAAATAATGGCACGAAAATTTTCACGATTCAATTCCATTTTTTGAAAGAGAAGAACTTTTCAATTTACTGTCAACAACACAAATGAAGCTATAATGGTAAATCGTCTGCTGAATTTATGTTTAAAAATATCAAACTTTCGATTAAAATCGTCTGCGGTCGCCTAGCAACACTTACTGTTGCCAAGGTCAGAAATATAAATAGCAACCCTCGTAGCATAATAGCTTTTTCACGGTGGAGGATCATTTAGAAATTATAATAGTATGTATACCGATTTTCATGAGAGAAAAATTTATGAATAATTTTTCTTTGTATTCACATTAAATTCAGGCATTGATACATATTTTTGAAATGTTTTTTGGACAAATATATTATTTTATACGTGCCACGTGGTCTATTCTGCTTAATCGTGTAAAAAAAAATTATTGTATAGAAAAAAGCTTATTGTATAGTACGTGTAAAAAGCGACTGTAAGATGGGAATTATTTTAATTGTAATCTGTAACCCCAGGTCTGCTATAAAAAATTTTAATAATAGTAATTGTTCCACTGATTATGAAATTTTACATTTTCAATTTCATGATTTTGATAATGTTACTCCTTTTTATTTTAGATTTTATGGAAAATTTAGATGATAGACTTGATTTAGAAAACATTTACAGTAGTAGTCTTAAAACTCTTTTTCCATATGGATTATATAGTAAATCTAATGGGGAAGGTAATGTTAATACTGAAGATTATTGTATATATGATAAATTTAAAGTTTTTAATTTTCCTGGTGGTTTTGATTCAAAATATAGGAATAAAAGAGGTGATGGAAAAGGTAAAGTTATTGAATTTAATGATTTTTCAAATTTTTGTAACTTACCTGTTAATTCGAATAATATTTTCATTATTAGGAAATATATTTTTGGTTTTTAAAAAAAAGTTCTTAAAAATTTCCTTATTAATTTTGGTTCAAAAATTAAATTTGATACTGAACTTATTAAATTTGTTGTTTTGGATTTGATTAAATCAAAAATTGGTGTTAGTAAGACTGATTTGCTCTTTAATAAGGTTTCTAAAGTTGAAAGGGTTTTTTTGTACGATTAACTTTCAGGATAAAAAGTTTGAAATTGCTAAGTTACCACAGATTATTCATAGTCTTACTGATTTTTTTCCTTTAAAGAAAATTAAGGTTCCTGCTGCTTATAAATATTCTTCTACGCTTAGAAAAAAGGTGTGTAATTATAATTTCTTAAGTCGAAATTTAAATTGTATTTCTAAATTTGATTGTTATTGTAATGAAAATGTTTTTTTACAATATATTGACAATGATTATGGACATGTTATTACGGGAAATTTGGAGATTGTTGGTAATCAAGATTTAATTAATATTTTAAGCAAAGGTTCAAAATTTAGGACAAGAGTTAAAATGGATAAAGAAGATTTTATTTTATTAAAAAGATCTTGATTTTTTTATAGCAAAAATCTCCAGAAAATATCATTGGCCTGTTGAGGGTTTTTCGGAGTGGAAAGCTAAAACTATTGAAAAAGCTAAATTTAATTTATTTAATACCAGTTTTAGTTCATTTCCTAATCGTACTTTTATTGATTTGATTTATCTAGGAATATTAAAAATCTTAAAGATAAATTTATTGTTACTGGAGTGGATAAAGTTTCAAATAATTTTTGTATTATGTGTAAATATTTTTTTAAAAAATTGATTATTGGAGAATATAACGCAAATAATACTTATTTAAAATTAAAAGAAGATAAGAAAGTTATTGAAAAAAGAATTATTGCATTTAGTAAAAAATTAAAATTTAGCTTAAATAGGATTACATTTCCATATTTATTTCCTATTGTTAAATTTAATAAAAATCCAGTTAAATTTAGGTTTATAGCGTGTGGTACTAATTGTTACAATTCTGATATAAGTAAAAGGTTTTTTAGTTATCTAAAAATTATTTTGCTTAAAATTAAAAAAGAGAAAAATATTGTTATAAATAGTAATGTTAATATTGAAGTTTTGGATTATATTAATAATAATGATATTTCAAGCATTAATACTTTTGATTTCGAAAATTTGTATACAAGTATGCCACATGAATTATTGAAATTTGTAGCGGCATTTTTGATAAGTATTTATTTAATGAGAAAACTGATAAGTCTAATTGGTTGGATTTATGTAAGTTTAATCTTTTTGAGAATGTTCTTTTTAATAGTTAAGTTTTTATAAAAAAATTATTGGAATTCCACAAGGTAATTCCTTTTTTGGTGCTTTTGCTAATATTTTTTTGCATTTTTTTGAAGCTAAATTTCTTGAGCATAATGAATTTAATGCTTTTAGATATATAGATGATTTGATTTCTGGTTTCCTCAATACAAAACCTTCGGGGTACTGAAGGAGTTAATTTAGGCAATTGCCTCTCTCTCAATAGAAAAGGATTTGTTTTATGGCTACCGGAGCCGGTATCCCCTGAAGACGTCGGCTTCGGTTGTCATATTTTTATTTCCTTCGTTTCTTTTATTGCTGTATATATATATATATATATATATATATATATATATATATATATATATATAAACAAGATTTTAATGGATATTGGATATACAAATATTAAGCTTTTGATGCAGAATTTTTATTAAACGTATTTTCATACTTCTTTCATTATTTTGCATTGAGGACAAATAAGTGAAAAATATCACATTTTGCATTTTAATAATTTATGGTTATGATATACAGCATGAAAGCAGTGATCTCTTTTTCCGCGTTAAAGGTGAAATCTTCCAAATATGGCTCACTTCCAAACTATAATCTTTCAAATTTGTACTTATTTAGATCTAATCGAAACAATTATTCATTATTTAAAATTTTTAAATTCTCAAAATCAATTATCGATACATTTTTGAATTTCAATTTAAAGAAAAAATGATTTCTCAAATTATTATTATTATTTTTTGGATTTGATATTTTGGTACAAGTATAATTTCGATGATCTAACAGATTTTTTTTTTAACAATTAGAATGTTTTTTATAATTAAAAAATCGTTTTAAAACATTAATAAAATCTGAAGGGCATGAAATCTTAAAACTTTGATCGTAAATCTATTTATAAAACAGATTTTGTAGAATAATTTCTAATTTGGATCGAAGCGAACATATTGAATATTGAAGCAGAAAGACATGAAATAGAAGAAAAAAAGAACACCGGAATCAGCGCAGATGAGGTAAAGTGTAACACAATAGTCTCTAAAATTAATACTCCCGTTGCTTGCTCCAGTTAATAATGGATGTCCTTGAAGATGTTTTTTCTTTCCATACATAATAGAATAATTTTTATTAACGTGTGCATATTATCTTATTCTTTATTACGAATAGATATTAGATATCTGATTGTGAATATTTTAAGCGTTGCGATAGCGTTTTGAAACAAGCGGTGTTGGGGAGAAGCGTCAACTCGCCCTCAAAATAAATTTTTGTTGATAAATCGTCGATAAGTCTGATAAGTTAGTGCGAAAATAAAAGCCAATAAATATTTTCAATATTGCTTTAAATATTTTGGAGAGCATTCGATGAGTGGGAATTGTGATTTTATTCAACACCAAAATAAATGATTTTTTAGAGCAGCGTTACCACGCCTTTTCATCGCCGTGGACCGCAAAACGTTTAAAAATTTCGCCGCGGTTCGTCGAGGGGAGGGGTCCGTTGATTGTTTATATTTTAAATTGTTTGGATTTACTAATTTTAATTTTATTGTATTTTAATATGCCTTCAAAATAAAATACAATTGCATGGCTGGTATTGGTGTGGCTTTAGATGATGTGGTCTCAGTTCCCGGTTGACTTCTCGTCAATGGAAAGTCATATAAACCCGAGAGAAATACACCACAGTAAATAAAATGGAAATATTTTAATGTTCCTTAGGTTAGCCAGGTTCCATTTGATCTACGTACCGGTATAAAATAAAATATAAACTTCTTTTGAGTCTCTGAATTTATAAATTAAAAAGCGTTTTTTTTTTTTTTTTTTTTTTTCTAAGTTGCTGTGAATATTTAGAAAATCGCTTCAAAATGTAATATCTATTAAAATGAAGGATATGTTCTTTTGAAAATCTTTATTTTTCAATACTCTTATGGCTATATTAATAATTATGCTTATTCTCTTCTTAAAATGAAATTTAAATTTCGCTTTATTTTAATTTTATTTAAAACAGTTTGTTCCCTCTAATAATTCAAATATAATATTGAATACAAAATATATAATATACAATATTTAATATAAAATATATAATATACAGTATAAAATGTATAATATTAAATATATTATATATAAGGGCAACTACTTGAACAACAGGATGGGTGGCCTTATGCACAAAATAAAAAATTTAAAAGACATATTTGGGGGTCGGCTGTTTAACGACGGTTACGAAATAAAATAAAATGAAATATCTTATGATAAGTCAACATTTGGTAAGGATAAATACCCCCGACCCACCCAACCATGGGCATACGGGAAAATTTTGTAGACTCGTCGCCGCGACAGCCCCCAGAAGTATGGGGAGCGAGTGGACCGCCGGCCGAGAGATCCGGCGAAGCCCCTCCGTGGCATTTATTAAAATCCAAAAACATTTACAAAATGTGGGTGGCAACAGGCCAACAAATATAAAAAGTGTACATATAACAATATAGTTGACACAATAGTAGAATTCGTAGAAAATTAAAAACTGTTAAAATGGATTTAGGGTTGTAAAGCGAGCGAGAGACAGCCAGATCTACAGATCCTTATATCAGGTCAACAGACCCTTATAGTGACCGCTCTCACCGCAGTAAAAAAGGCAGAAAAATCACCAAAAGGAAAGTACAGAACTCAAATTAAACAAACAACCCCAGTGACCCGAGCCAGGACTGGTGAACATAACACTCCAGAACATCGAGCCGAAATGTAGCGAAGTCTAATACACATAGTTTAGACAATGGCACAGCCCGGAGATAACACTATAAACATCAAAAATTAAAAGATGTCACACATTTAAAAGATGGTACTAAATGAGTATCTAAAATAAGTAAAACATGTGAGGTACAAGTGTAAAATCCTGCGTAAATATAAAACCCGGAGTCAAAAGGGACTCATAAAACAACCCACAATTAAGAGGCCAAAATACAGTCAATGCAATAAAAGCAATTTTTAAAAGATAGTATTTAGTAAAATCTCAGAGTAAAACAGGTAAAACTAAAATTGTTAAAACAGTAAATACAAAGGTAAAAGTTAAGAGTTAAAAGTATTTGTGCATGTATGTCGGCCGATGGCTCCATTGGGGAGGCAGTTGAGGAGGTGGAACGGAGGTTAGTTTGTTTTAGACCTGATTAGCATTTAATAGATCTTCAAGCGTGGCTTTGATAATTTCAATGACTATTTTCCTGCATTTATTACTTGAAAAGATCTGGTGGTCGGTTTTATTGATAAACGAGTCTCCTCGGAGTGCCCGGAAGTGTACGCATTCTATGATCAGGTGGTTAATGGTTTGTTCTTCAGTGCAATACTGGCACCTGCTGCTTTTCCCGAAGAACCTTTTTTGGTACACCCCGAACACTCCGTGTCCAGTTAGATATTGATTGAAAAAGAAATTTGAGAACAGCCTTTTTGTGGAGGGTGTTTTAATAAAATAATGGGTCTGTCTCTCCCTTTGGCTATCTCCCCACTCCTCCGACTACCTCACAAGGATCCTATCCCTCATTTTAGTCTTAAGCTGTTTCGGGGTACTCAGCCCTTGAATTTCCACTGTTTCTGACTCTATGGCCATCTTGGCTGCTGCATCAGCATCTTCGTTGCCCCGGATACCCACATGAGCCTTAACCCAATTCAGTTTTATATCTTGCTTCTAGAGTTGTTTTGTATTTTCGATGATCTCTGAGTTGGGCTGTGGGTCAACCAGGGCCTGAAGAGATGATAAGGAATCTGAGAAGATTGATGCCTCAGTGGTGTCCACATTTGGTAAGTCAAAGTTCGATAAGTGCCTGCATTTGTTCAAAAAATAGGCGTCAATTAAGCTTTCTCGTATAATTTTGAGTATTTAAAGAAACGTAAGAGCAGTAGCAAGGCAGTATTTATTTTCAATCTTTGTAATAAATAGTCAATTATCTAAAAGCTCTTAAACGTATAACATTGTTTATTTTAACAAAAGTCACATCTAAAAGTATAAAAATCACACGATAAATGAAAGGATGGTAACATAAGAGGGTGAGAAGAATAGCATACAGTGTATATACATGAATTATTTTTTTCTTTGTATAAATCAAAACATATGTCACATAAAAATATAAAAGGGCCATATCAGTATTTTCACCAACTGTATCACTGTTTGAGAGGGCAGTTATCTCTTCTCATTAGGCGCAGAGTCACCTCTTTGGGTCGAAGTATGCCTTGTCCACGGTTGTACTCCAAAGGTATCTAAAAATTAACTTCAATTATTAGTAAGTTGCTCATCTGTTGAAAATAACTAAAAATTTAAATTATACCCTCTATTAATTGGTTATAATTTGAGAAGCTCAATTTTAATTCATTCATAATAACAAATATCTCACGAATTGCATTAAATTTGCTATAAATAGAAAACTTAGTATTCTTAACTTAAGTGAATATAGTTCGTTTCGTAAGTAGAAAGGTACAGTGCGCAAAAAAATAAACGGACCACCCTGAATAACTTTTGATCCAATCGGCCTAAATTAGTTTTAAATATTCATTTCTTTCAAATTTTATCAATGGCAGCACGACTTAAAAGTTGAATAATGCAATTTTTTATCAAATCCTAGTAGTTTATAGTTTTTTACAGTCATAAGTAGAAAGTAGTTTTTTTATTTTAATTCATTATCTTTTATTTTAAATAAAGAAAATAATTTGGTAATAACTATCGTAGCTTTCTTGTTGATGCACTGCTAGATATTTTTGATCACTTTAAACCATAATATCGTCAATATATACCGCAACCTTACGAAGGTCCCAAGCTGTACCATATTATGCTCAGGGGTCTGTTCAGACATTTTGTGAAAGGTCCGTTTTTGTAAAATTGTGAAAAAATGACTCGTAATTTGTGAATATAAAATAAACGTCACGTTCTTTCAACCAGGGTCCGTTTTTGTGAATTTGTGCAAATAGGGTCCGTTATTGCAAAAAAACTTTTTTAAGAAGTTTTTAAATTGTAAAGACATACAAGATTATGCTCAACACTGTAAAATTATAATTAAAAAAATTAAATTTTAAAAAATAAACACAATCGCTGCTACTAAATTAGAGATGCAGCATACAAATATTTGGTATTTAGCCTATACTGCTGAACGCAGAATATTCATTTCGGACGAATAAAGGGAGAAGCTTCTGCCGAAGACATGCATTTGTCTTTCACCCCCCCCCCCTTCCTGGGAAGGGTTTATTCGATTAACAAAACAATAATGAAGATAAACAAATTTGTGAAGGGTCCGATTAAAAGATAATTTATTTTGTGAAGGGTCCGTTTTTAAGTTAAAATATTCTGTGAAGGGTCTGTTTTTATGAAAAGATATTTTGTGAAGGGTCCGTTAACGGACCCAAATTTCTTCTAAACAGACCCCTGATTGCTGCAAATTATTTGTTCTAAAACTTGATTTAGAGGTATTATGGTTGAACTAAAAAAGATTTACTGTTCAATTTAACACCTTATTGAGGTGGAAACAAATTAACATGATTATTATGATTTTTGGTAATGATTCAATGGTTGAAGTTTGGACCGAATTTGTAAGAGTGTATCAGATTTTGATTTCATCGTTAACCTAGAAGTTATAAGGAGATAATACCTTTGTTTCCGGACATGTTTCAACATGAAAGGTACTGATGACATAAGCTAAACAGATTTTGATTTCCAATAGCGCAAAACGCATTCCAACACAGTTCCTGGGTCCAGCACCAAAAGGTAAATAAGAATACGGAACTATTTTATGTCGTTCTTCTGAACTGAACCTGGAAAAAAAGAGAGAAATGCTTAAAATCACGAAATATTAACAAAAAGTCTTTGTATAATATAATGTAAAAATTTGTGCGTTTTTATTCAATATAACCGAAGTTTTAGTCACCAAATTTGGTTGCATTTAACGATAAGTAGAGCATCACCGTATACTTCACCATTGGGTGTTTCGTCTTCACCAAATTTTTAATCCAATTTTTATAATTTCAGTTTGATGGTTTCCACGACACCATTTTTTTATATTTAGTTTTCGCCATTTATATTGAATTATTTTAATTTCCGATTTGTTTTATTTTGTTATTTATCGGATTTGTTACTCTTGGATCATCGAGTACAGATCAAAAATACAGTGAAATTTTCAGGAATGACCACCTCTATATAGCGATCCTCCTATTTACGACCACTTTTGGGAGGCCGGGAATTTTTTCCGTAGCTTTTGTGTTGAAGAAAATCATTAAGAGAGACCATCAAAACCTCTCCCAGCGACCGAGCAAGTATATGCACCAAATACTGGAAAAGGCCAAATAAGGAATCACGAAAAAATATAAAAACAAATAAGTAGATTGAAATGCATTCAAATTATTTGTGGGAGGCTCTAATTTAGAGAGCTTTTTGGATGCCTCATATTGCAGTCAGAGTGCATTAAAGACCAACGATTTACTTCTAGAGTTGAAAGTTAAATTAGAAAAAAAAAAGTTTTAGAAAAAACAAACCTCTTCTAATCTTTTAAAGCTAACTAATTTTCATGATATAAAATTAAATGCAGACTTAAACAAAAAACATAACTGTTTATTTATTTAAAATAACTTTATCATTCATAATTGGTAAATTTGTTTTTACACATAATTATATCAGTTGGAATAATTTTTATTAACGTTAATTGTTATTCATCGATACGTATTGTAATGCTGCCAACAAAAGTGGCATTTCTGCAGCAAGAAAATGACATTGACTAAAATTAAAATCATTTGCGAAAAATCATGCGCATTCGATAACAATTTTGAATTCAATGGAGAGTGGTCGCGAACGAGAGGTTTTACTGTAATTTGTTACTGAAAATTTTATATTTTAGAAAACTTAAGTTGACCTACTTATACTGTTTTACCTACTTATACTGTAATTTCAAAATATGAAGTAAATTTTTAATATTTAAATATTTTTCGCCACCTTGGAAGGTGACCTTTGAAATTACATCGTTTGCCTTTATAATCGCTAAAATAATACATATTTAAAATTTGATACAAGAAACTTAAATACTATATAATTAAAAACAATTATGCACCTTTGAAGCCACTTTTTTTACAAAATAATTCATTTACCTTAAATATATAGCAGTACATGCTCATTTTTTTAAAAAAATAACGTACCTTTCTGGATTGTAGCATTCAGGTTCGGGAAAAAGTTTTGGATCGTAGTGCATAGCATACACAGGAATGTTTATTAGTGTACCTTTGGGAATAGTAATTCCTGTACCTTTCAAGTTGTATTCAACATCAGCTGTTCTGTCCAACCTGTTTTTAAAATACAAACTTTTTTTTTAAAAAAAAGAACATTGTAGGATTTTTACATTTTTACTAGAATATATTTAATCGACTTTTGTTTTTTGTAACAAATTTTATTAGAAGTGTAAGTAATTATATTGGGGAACAAATGTTTTTTTTCTTCCTCTGTTGCATGAGTTTTTTTAGCAGCTTTTAGATACTTTCATATCTCTTATTTTAACTGTTCCTTTGAACAGGCCATTCTAAAGAAGAACTCCTAGCCTCGAATGACTCCCCTAGAATTTTGTTCCAACAATTCTGCAAAGAATATACAAAGGGGTAGAAGGCTTGCTTCGATAGACATAATGTAAATCGGAACCCTAAGCATGGTGCTGTTCCTATATATGAAAGAAAAAAAAACATTTAGAGGCACAGCAACGAAGGTTTTTGAAGCGTAGTGGTTCGGAGGAGAAGAGGTTTTAAAACATAGTGGTTTGTAGTGGAAGGTTTTTGAAACGTACGAAACAACCGAAGGTTTTTGAAGCGTAGTGGTTCGGAGGAGAAGAGGTTTTAAAACATAGTGGTTTGTAGTGGAAGGTTTTTAAAACGTACGAAACAACCGAAGGTTTTTGAAGCATAGTGGTTCGGAGGAGAAGAGGTTTTAAAACATAGTGGTTTGTAGTGGAAGGTTTTTGAAACGTACGAAACAACCGAAGGTTTTTGCAGCGTAGTGGTTCGGAGGAGAAGAGGTTTTAAAACATAGTGGTTTGTAGTGGAAGGTTTTTGAATTAGAATTAATGAAAAATTAAACAGTATACAGCGAATACCACTCTTAACTATCACGAAGGCCTATGCTACAACGAGCACAGAGGCAATCCAGATACTGGCGGGTGTTATACCAATTAATCTGAAAATCGTCCTTCAGATTACATCCTTCAGATTACATTGCCTTACCCTGGGGATATAGCAGCTCTAAAGATCAGGGAGTGGAGATCTACACTGATGGCTCTCAGATGGAGGCAGACTGTCCGAATAAATTCAGGACTTCACACGCAATGATAGTCAAGAACAACGGTATTACGATTTTCAAAGCCTCCACCAGAGTCACTGATAACACCAATATATTTATTGCAGAACTGTTGGCAATCAAGTCTGCCCTGATATGGCTACGTCAACATGATATTAAACATGCAACGATTTTTTCAGACTCACTATCATCCCTCCAGGCCCTGGCTGACCCAGAACCCAGTTCCAAACTTATAGAAGAGATCAAAAAAATTTGGAATAAGAACACTATTTTGAACTGGGTAAAAGCACATGTAGGGATCCAGGGCAATGAGGAGCCATTGGTTCTGACAATGTAGATTTCCAGGTTCTGAAGACCCCCAAACAAACCAAAACTGAAATCAAACATAATTTAATGGCAAGGTGGAATACCAATTGGGAAAATTCTGAGAAAGGCAGGCATACCTTTAAATTCATTAAGACCCCGTCAACTACAAGGTTGCAAACTAATTTCTATCTTAACCAATTTCTGACGAAGCACGGAGTGTTCGGAGTATACCAAAACAAATTTTTTAATAAATCAGATATTTGCTCAAACTGTAACCAAAGACAAACTATAGAGCATCTTTTATATAACTGTGATCGGTACCGGACACTCCGAAAAAATTATTTCTTCCAAAAAACAGACCAACAAATTTTTGCAGACAAGGTCTGTAGAGATATTATTAAGATTATCATTAAAACTACTCTTGAGGAACAGCTGGCATTAATAAACGAAATAGACAATAACTAAAATTTTGAACACCCCTGCTTTATCTCGCCACCTTGCCAAAACTTTTTTGGACCACATTGCCATTTTAGTGTTTTAACTTACCTTTGCATTTTACACATGCTTTTAGGTTTGTTTACAACCTTTGGATTTTAATACATTTAGAATTTTACCTTACGATTGTATTTTATACACGGTTTTAGATTGTTATACACCCCTTTTAGCTTTTAGTATCTATTGGTATTTCATTCTCTGTAGTTCTATGTATTTTAAGTGATTTTATTGTGTTTTACTTGTTGTTCTTCATTTTAACTACCTGTTACTATTTTACCCTCACTATTTTAGTTTTACCAGCATGATTCAAGCTGGCTTGAATCGCTGGATCCTTTTAATGCCCTATTGGAAAGTGTATACATTTGTGATTTTGTCTCAGTTTTAACCTATCAATTTTAGCACTATATTCGTTTATGTTATTTTATCCTCTCACCTTTTGGTGTTTTTATGAGATCTATTTACGACTGTTTTTAGTGCAATTGTTGTATTGTTTGTCTCGTATTGAGGGGTCAACCAGCTCTGGCTCACTTAGCTTTTACAGGTTGTCTCGGGGTTAATTGGCTATCGACACTGTGTTCCTGTGGTTTGTTAAATCTTGGTACAGGTAAAATTTTGTTGTATTTTATATATTAGGGTCTGTTGACCTATTTTAATTATATGTTGTTCACCTGTATTCAGCGTATGGGCCTATTGGCCTAGGCCGCTATAAAATTTCAAATATTCTTTGATTCATGCGACCTTCTGTTTTTTGAACTTGAACATTTCGACAAAAAATAGATCGAAAATGTCTTTGAAAAAAAATTATACCTTTAGGAGCAACACTAATTTCGGATTTGAAATCTCCACACCCGAATAAGGTCAAGTATTTGTCCTTGCCTTATTCGGGTGTGGAGATTTGAAATTTCAAGTGCAATAAATAATTTGTTCCCCCATCGTCTATTTCTTTGAGATCTTTTTCTTTAAAATCTGATAATTTATTTTAACAGTCGCGTAGTTTTGGGAACAAAACCCGCTCCGAAATTAAACATTACTCGATTAATGAAGTAAGGTAAGTAGAGGATGTAGATAGAAAAAAAGTTTTCATTGTTCATTTTTTGTAATTAAAATGTTTAGAATATATATATATACATATATATATGAATATATATATATATATATATATATATATATATATATATATATATATATATATATATATATATATATATATATATATATATATATATATATATATATATATATATATATATATATATATATATATACATATATATATATATATATATATATATATATATATATATGTAATACAAAAATTATAATACTTTTGTAATAATAAAAGAATTAAATCTCTTTCGTTTTAATAAAATGTCTTTGTTAAAGAATAAGCGTAGAGAGATTCTATTTTGGGAAGTCTAGGCTAATAACATACGACTGAGTTATTTTTAGAATCTCTCCCCCTTTCACTTCCATATAAGGAAGCATGAAATGATTTTCCTTAATGCGTAAGGATACAAGTATGCCAACGACTGTGCCTGGTTACTCAAATCTGTGTTAGTATAAAAGCGAGAGCAATGCTTTTCGCATGGCTTTTTCATCATGTTCTGAACCTGAATAAGTTGTTCCGGAATTGTCCAAAGTCTTGTCCACCCCCTCCCTTGCGGAGTGTGGATGTGAAGTGTTATCGATACCAGCCTACTACCATTAATAAAGATTTTTTTAGTGTAACATGGCTTACGACTGCATTATTAAAGCTAAATACACTACTGATAACAGAGATGAAGCTCTGTTATTATAAGACGCCAGGATGTTACTTGCTGAGGAAACCTTGTTATCTATTTTCCGGCTGACTACAACGTTGATAAAACCTCATCCCGGGGGACGAAGGACGAAAGAAAGAAGTGCCTAGTCCGCGGTGAAAAACGAATGAAGGAAGGTCTGTTTTACCACTCCATCTTTAACTACCCGTACCTTCATCGCTGTGAGAATACTGACGTTGGCTCGAGCTCGTCACATGCCTCTCTGAAACCCATAGTGTCCAATCTGGAAATGACCGATGACCCTACAATTCCGTAGTGCTCAAATTGTGAAAACAAAAGTGAATGTGCGCGATTTATAGTAAATTTAGAGAAGCTTTTTGCTTCTTTATTAAAAGTTCCTTTCTCATGAAAGTCAGAGAAAAATTTGGCAAGTGAAAAAAGAAAACAAGAGTGAATGTGCGCGAATCTTAATCATGAATATTCATGAAGTGCAATGATAAAATTGTGTAGTTCTTCTCTTCACAATCATGAAGGTCAAAGGACACTGTGTGGAAAATGGAAAGAAAGTACTGTAGATATATATTTTTTTTATCCTCTTATTTTTCTTTCTCACTAGTATGATCAAATATTTTAGTGATATTAGATATGAATAGTATTCTAACATTTTTATTTCAATAATTGAATAGAATTTTATTAAGAGTTAGATTGCATTTCTTGTATTTATATTGCTTTTCTTTAAAATGATGATATAATATTGTTTTTTATCGTGCATTTAAAATGTTTTTGAAATAAATAAATGTGATTCAAACGTCAATTAAATTAGTGACGGCAAACAAAATTAAGTTATTATTTAAACTTTTGTTTCCTAATGATTTTTCTAGATTAAACCGTAACAAAATTCTAAATTTTTCAGAATTTTCTTTTGAAACTAACGATGAAGAATTTTCAAACAAATTACAAGAAATTTGTAATACTTTCAATTTTTCGGAATTAGTTAAAATTTCAGACATTTTAAATATTTCCAGTGAAGGAAATAAAGATGAAATTGCAAAGCACATGTTAACTTGTTTATGTGATTTTGATATCTTAAAAAATTCGATAGTAATGGAAAATCCCTCTGAAGATGAGGATGAAACTAATCAGTTTCAATGTAAACAAACTCAAACTGATTTTGAATCACATTTACCAATTAAAACTTGTGTAAGTCAATTTACGCAAGTTAGTTTAAATACTAAAATATATGTTGATAAAGAAATACAAACTCATGTTTATACTGATAAAGATATGGCATCCTATAGTCAAAATTCTAGCAAGGATATAAAGAATAGAGAAACAGAAACTAAATTAATAGTAAATTTTTCGGATATTGAAGCAGTTACTCCTATGTTTAAAGGAGAAAAACACGAAAATATTAATTCTTGGTTTGAAAATTTTGAAACTCATGCCAATTTATTTAAATTATCTGATATGCAAAAATTTTTATTTGCGAAAAGATGTTTAAAGGGTAATGACTTAACATTAATAAGAAGTGAAAGTTGTTTAAATTCATATGAAAAATTAAAAAATCTTTTGCTTGAAGAGTTTGGATTTGATTGTAATAGTGCAGAAATACATGCAATGTTGCAAAAAAGAAAGCAAAGATATAATGAAACTCTTCAAGAGTATTTCCTTAAAATGAAAGAAATTGCCACTCAAAGTGATATTGATGACTTAGCTCTAATCACTTACATAATTCAAGGAATACCAGACAAAACAAATAATAAATCAATTCTTTATGGAGCCAATAATCTTTTTGAATTTAAACAAAAACTTAAAATCTATGAAAAAATTAAAAGTGACTTAGATAAAAATAAATTTCAAAATAACAAGGGACCATACAAGAAGAAAATGGAAAACCCTAAATATGACATTAGGTGCTTTAAATGTAATGCACCAGGACATAAAGCTCCGGCTTGTCCTAAAAATAAAAGTGTAACCCCGAATGTGACAAAACCCAAAATACATCATACAAAACAGGAGATCCCAATAAATCAGTGTAAATACTGTTCGAAGAAAGGACTTATGAATCAGTTTAACATGGGATCCTCGTGTGTAAACAACCCTAATGTTGTTGAAATGAACGTTCAAAATATGACAAATAAACAATAGCAATTAATAATATCCGGATATCTAGTGGAAAATAAATACCTAAATGGATATCAAGTGGAAAATAAATACCTAAATGGATATCAAGTCGAAAATAAATACCTAAATGGATATAAAGTGGAAAAAAAATACTTAAATGGACGTCCAAAACCAAAACAAAATGAAAATGTAAAAAATATTATTGAATGTTGATACCGGGTCAACATTGAATATAATACCAAAAGACCTTGTGTCAGAACTAAAAATTCCTATTAAAAAATGTGAGGAATTAAATGTTATCCAAACGAAAGGACAATTAACACTTAACAAAATTTGTGAGTTTCCCCTTAAGATAGGCGAAATTATTAAATCAGCTAAGTTTTTTATAATTGATACTGATTTACCATATGCTTTACTAGGGTTGCTGACTTGCAAGGATTTTTGTTTGTCTATTGACTGTGTCGGGCCAGTTGTTACTCAATTTGGTAAGAGATTGATCACCTCTGCTAATTCTAACAGTGACAACTTATCTTTGCACATTAGACAGCAAAATTCTCAAAGTGTTAGGGTTAAAAATGGTGAAAAAAATAAAAGTTTAAGATGTTTCAATAAAAGTAAACATTTTGAAAAAAATAGAAGTTTAAGATGTTTCAATAAAAGTAAACATTTTGAAAAAATAAAGTTAAAGATGTTTCGGTAAAAGTAAACATTGAAAAAGATAATGTTAAGGATAACAAAAAGAAAAGGAAAAATAGGAAAAAGAAAGAAGGTCCAAAAATTTCAAATGATTCGAAGATAGTACTAGGTAATGTGTGCACACATTATCAGGTCAATATCGACGAAAGAATAAAAAATGAGAACAAAATACAAAATGAGGACTTAAAAGAAATTTTAAAAAGTTATGATGATATTTTTGCAAAACATAAACACGACGTGGGAGAAATCAGAATGGAACCACAAAGAGTCAGGTTAACCTCAGATTTACCTATATCTCTAAGGCCGTACAAAACATCCCCAAAACAACAGCAGGAAATTGATTTACAAAAAGAGGAATTGTTAAAAAATAACATTATAAAAGAAAGTTCATCCCCTTATGCTGCCCCTGTAACTTTAGTCTTTAAAAAAGATGAAAATAAAAAGAGTCGTTTATGTATTGACTTTAGGAAATTAAACCAAATTACAAAAACAGATTCTGAACCTCTACCTTTAATACAGTCTTTAATTGAAAAATTGTCTAATAGTAGTTATTTTTCTAAAATAGATTTATCACAGGGATATCATCATGTTCGTATTCATCCTGATGACACTGAGAAATTAGCATTCGCTATTCACAACGGTCTATTTGAATACTTAAGATTACCTTTTGGCTGGAAGAATGCACCAAGCATTTTTCAACGTACAATTCGTAGAATTTTAAGTAAACATAAAATTAAATTTGCTACGAACTATTTTGATGATATTATTATATTTTCTAATTCTTATGATGAACATTTAACCCATCTTAAAAAGATTTTCGATATTTGTAAACAAGAAAACTTGAAATTAAAACTTTCAAAATGTTCATTTTTGCAAAAACAAATAGAATTTTTAGGATATGAAATAAGCAATGGGATTGTATCACCCGATAATCATAATATTGAGGTGATTAAAAAATTAATGCCCCCTAAAAATGTAAAATCATTGCAAAGATTTCTTGGATCAATAAATGTTTACAATAAATTTATTGATGGTTATGCAAATATTCGACATCCTTTAAACAACTTGTTAAAGAAAGATGTAAAATGGGTGTGGTCAGAAAAATGTCAACAATCTTTTGAACTGTTAAAAAATGCTATTATTTGTAAACCAATTTTGAAAATTTTTAATCCTATTCATGAATGTCATCTTTTTGTTGATGCATCGTTAATTGGAATTGGAGCTGTGTTAAAACAGACAGATGAATGTGGTGTATTGCATCCTGTAGCTTTTCATTCTCGCTCCTTAAGAGACTATGAAAAAAATTATGCAATTACAGAACTTGAATGTCTTGCTATAGTCGATTCTCTAAATAAATTCCATCATTACCTGTTTGGCCAGAAATTCACCATACATACTGACCATGCTGCTTTGGTTTGGCTAAAAAATGTTAACAATTTAAAAGGTAGATTGTTTAGATGGTCATTATTGTTAAGTATGTATGAATATGATATTAAATACACAAAAGGTTCTACTAATTTTGAAGCAGATTGGCTTTCAAGAGATGTAACACATTCACTTGTCAAATGTAATAGTAAAAATAATGTTCATGTTTCACATTTGTTAAAATTGAATGAAATAATTGAAGCTCAAAGGAAAGATAACTTACAAGGTAATTTTGTTGATACCAATGATGTTTTATGTATACGTAAGAAAAATTTTACTAAAATAGTTGTTCCATTTTCGTTGAGATTAAAACTTCTGCAAATTACTCATGATAAATTTAACCATCCAGGAGTGCAGAAAATGATTAACTTAATAACCCCTGTTTATTATTGGAATAACATAACATCAGATATAACAAAATTTTGTAAACATTGTCATACGTGCCAATTAAATAAAAAACCGCGACAAAAAAGATTTGGATTATTGCAATCTTTACCCCCTGTGAATCAGTCTTTTGACTTAATAGCAATAGATAGTGTTGGTGGATTGAATTATTATAATTCAACAAAAAAATATTTAACTTTAATTATTGACCACCTAACAAGATACATTTGGGCTTTTGCGTCAAAATCCATTAGTTCAGAAACATATACAAATTTTTTACATCAAATTTTTCAAAATCAAATACCTAAATCCTTGTTGAGTGATCGAAACGCCGCCTTTACGTCTTCTCATTTTAAAAAATTTTTGAAACATAATAAGATTCAACAATTATTGACAACTCCACATCATCCGCAGTCAAATGGCAAGGTAGAACGCCTTGGTCAAACAATAATTACACGTTTAAAGTGTAAAATCAATGAGAAACCTACTAAAACTCCATGGCCTACTTTGTTAAAAGATATAGTCAATACTTATAACTTAACTCCCCATTCTGTGACAAAATTTCCACCTGCATACCTCATGCATGGTAGACTCCCCTATGAAAATCCTTTAAATGAAGTAATCTATCCACCTGATGAGGAAGCTAAAAAAATAGCAATTCAAAGAACTAAAGAATATCATGAAAGAAATAAAATTTACTATGATGCTAGATTTTTAGATATAGACTTTAAAACTGACGAATTAGTTATGTTTGAAGAATTTACTTATCCTAATACGAGGAAGTTGTCACCTCCTTTTAGTGGACCGTATAAAATTCTTCAAAAAATTTCAGAAGCTAATTACAAAATAAATAAAAAGAATTGTTTAAGTAAACAAAATTTTGAAATAGTACATGTGTCAAATCTTAGGAAATATAACAACCCACAAATGTTGAAATTAAATCATGAATAGTGTACAAAACAAAACAAAATATGTTACTTTCTTCAATGGAAGAAGTACACCCTATATTTTTTTGGGAGATCCGAATCGCGTGTGGAGATTTACCTCAACATCAATTGGATGTGAGGGCGATGAAAGTTGAACTTTTTTTTTCTAAACAAGTTGAGAAAAGTATTATAAAATATTTTTGGATTGACCCGTCTTGATCTCTCAATATCACTGTGCTTCATGAAATTCTGTTTTCCTCCATTTTAACGGGGAATACAAATTTTCATAAAGTAAATAACCCCTTTAACCATACAGAATCTTAAATTCTGAGTAAAGACACTTGTTGTCCAGTTCGTTTCCATAAAAATTATGTATATTTTTGTGTGAAAAACTTTTGAAATATTTAGTAGATTAGTTATAAAAATATGTTTCATTTTTCTTTCTGTTTAGTTGCCTAAACAGATAAAGTGTATTATCATGTTATTGTCATTGTCATTGTATATAGTTGTTTTTTTTTTTTACAGATAATTGAAAAAATGTTATTTGTAGTAGTGAAAAGGAACAGTCGTACCAACATAAATTTTAAAAGTTCAGAGAATTCTAAATTTTATTATGATTTCTTTTTGGCTTGCCAAAAATCTTTTTTGGGGGGGATGTAATACAAAAATTATAATACTTTTGTATTAATAAAAGAATTAAATCTCTTTCGTTTTAATAAAATGTCTTTGTTAAAGAATAAGCGTAGAGAGATTCTATTTTGGGAAGTCAAGGCTAATAACATACGACTGAGTTATTTTTAGAATCTCTCCCCCTTTCACTTCCATATAAGGAAGCATGAAATGATTTTCCTTAATGCGCAAGGATACAAGTATGCCAACGACTGTGCCTGGTTACTCAAATCTGTGTTAGTATAAAAGCGAGAGCAATGCTTTTCGCATGGCTTTTTCATCATGTTCTGAACCTGAATAAGTTGTTCCGGAATTGTCCAAAGTCTTGTCCACCCTCTCCCTTGCGGAGTGTGGATGTGAAGTGTTATCGATACCAGCCTATTACCATTAATAAAGATTTTTTGAGTGTAACATGGCTTACGACTGCATTATTAAAGCTAAATACACCACTGATAACACTTATTATATATATATATATATATGATGAGGTGATAAACGATAACCCCCTTGAACATACATTAATACTTAAATTTGTTACAAATGTAATTTTTTTTTTCCAATGCCCACCTGTGTTAACATATTTCGTCAATTCAGGCATTTATAGGGCAGATTTGTTGGCCTCTCTTTCAGGGGCACCATTTTAGTTGGGCCAACGTTGCTCCCACAGTAAGGACAGATAGTACAGAGAAGGAAAGAACATCCATACCTTGCCCGGGATTCGAACCCAGAACCTTTCTGATGCAAAGGCAGTTCCCTAACTCCTACAAGGGCGGGCGGCACAAATGTAATCTTTATTTATAAAATAAATCTTCATTGTGCAGTGAAATGAATTTTTGAATGTCCGTTTTAATATATATTTGGAGATTTCAATAATATCCTCATCTGGTCTCACGATTACTTTACACGGCGTCAACCCTAAGAAAGAAATCTATATATTTTGGATCACATGACCTTAATGAGAAAAAAAACCCATATTGTATGAAGGAAAAAAAAGAAGTGCGAGGACTCGTCTTTTGAAGACGAAGATGTAAAAGGCTTTTTTTCTAGGAAATATTTTGAACAGATTTTCTTTAATCTTTTCTCAATAAACTTTCAGTGAAAATGAAATAGAAGCTTCATTCTACAGAAAGAGTATAAAAAATGACTTCAGTAAAAATTTGATCCATTAAAATTGAACTCATTACCTAAATTATGACAAATTAAGGTAAATTTGAACAACTCTGAATATAATGGTATCCATACAAGGCGTCACATATATGTTATAGTTCGTTCACCAGGAGTTGGCACTTGGCTCCCCATTCATCACGTGGTATCCGACGATAGTATTTCACTATTTTTGGGGAAAGGATGTGAACAATCCTGAACAAGGTTGCAATTTGGCGATCGCATGACAAAAATATTTATTTCGCAATTTTTATTTGATTTTTTTAACATTAAATATTTCATTAATTGATGATATTTCTCTCTTTTGAGTGAATAGTTTTTCCTTTTAAAGACATTCATTAGAGAATATATTTAATTAGCTAGAGTAACGAAAGGTATAATAGCAGATGATAAAGCGAAGTAAGTGACTGAAAAAGAATTCACTGTTTGCGTTTGGCGTGCAGTACGGGTTGCGTATTGCCAAACCATACCGTAGGTTATAAAAGGGTTGGCGAAAATTTCTATTGGCGTTAAAGGAGCGCTCTCGCAAATCGCCAAACAGCTGTGCGCCTATGTTTTCGTTTTGTTTTCGGTATCATGTATCTATCATTCACCAAGTTATATATGGGTGAGATATTTCAGAGTTTCAATTAATGGGGTCTTCATTAGATACTTCTGCATTGAATGAAATATAAAGCGTTTTTTTTTTTTTATTTATTTATTTATTTATTTATTTTTTTTTTCTTTTGTTATAGCGCCGACATAATCGTTTGTATCTGTTAACAAAATTGTGTTTATTAGCGTGTTTTAGAAGGTCGTAATAAAACTAAGATTAAAAAAAAATTATATATTATTACCTCCATTACCCTTTCTATATTTTCATAACTTTCATTAAATGTATTTCGAGTAGTGAACTTCTTTACCTACTCATCCACTAATTAAAATTAATAATTTCACAATAACCTTTGATCCTTAATAATGAAATGATTATTACAATAAAGTTTGTTTACTTAAAAGATTAAAAAAAAAAAAAATTTATTGTTCCGCAGAGAGTTTGTTTCCAATTCTATACTCATTAATTAAACTTAATGGTTCTGCTCGATAACCATTTACAATTTTTAAAAAATTTTATTTAATTTTCAGTTATTATGGAATTCTTTAAATATTTTTCGACGTATAGATTATTTAGCAATAATGCGAAAATCTGAAATTTATAAATGTATAATATTTATAAATGTTTAAGAGAATTTTTAGCAGCTATTTTGTACTAATTATCTTAGTTGAAATGTTCATTATACGCAGTTTTATAATAATAATCGTAAAATTCATTGAACAATTGAGTATTACATTTTAAAATGCAAGTAGAATTCAAAACTTATTTCATTTTATAATTGTAAAACGGTAGATAAGTAACTTCATCACAAAGTTTTACATGATACGAGAATATTATACGATTGCTTCATAATGAAAGAGCAGCAATTTAAGTTTTTGTGGAAAAGAAGGGAAAAAAAGGAAAAAAACGAAATTTTTTCCTGTCATCGGTGTTAGCGATTAGAGATATTTTTATAGTATAAATATCAAGTCAGTATTGTTCCCTTTTAAATAAAAATAAATTTCGCTCTGGAAAAAAAATTACTTGAATTTTGTCAATAGAAACTCCCTAATTATTGCAGCAAAAACTTTTAGATTCCCAATCAAACTTTTCTTTATTATAATTTTGTGTAAATAATTATTATTAATAATATAAATGACCACGAGGGTTGCTATTTATATTTCTGGCCTTGGCAACAGTAAGTGTTGCTAGGCGACCGCAGACGATTTTAATCGAAAGTTTGATATTTTTAAACATAAATTCAGCAGACGATTTACCATTATAGCTTCATTTGTGTTGTTGACAGTAAATTGAAAAGTTCTTCTCTTTCAAAAGATGGAATTGAATCGTGAACATTTTCGTGCCATTATTTTTCATAACTTTCGACGTGGATTGTCAAGACAAGAGTGCTTCGATGAACTTAATTCTTTATTCAGCGATAAAGCGCCATCCTACAGCACTGTAAAAAATTGGTATAACGAATTTAATCGTGGTCGATGTTCGATACAGGACGAATCCCGTGCAGGTCGTCCAAAATCCGTTGTTGTGCCAGAAAAGATCGATGCTGTGCGTGAACTGATAAAGCAAGATCGTCATGTGACATACCGTGAGATAGAGGCGTCTTTGGACATTAGTATGACTAGCATCAATAAAATATTGCATGAACATTTGAGCGTAAAAAAAATTTTTTCGCGTTGAATCCCGCATTATCTGACAAACGCTCAAAAAAAGGCTCGTGTCTATTGATGCAAGGAAATGTTGGAAAAATACGTTCAAGGTACATCAAAGGCTGTGTATAACATCTACACAGGTGACGAATCATGGATCTATGCATATGAGCCGGAAACAAAACAGCAATCAACTGTATGGGTCTTCCAAGACGAGGCAAAACCAACAAAAGTTGTTCGAGGAAGAAGCACATCGAAACAAATGATTGCCTGTTTCTTCGGCATTAACGGTCATGTGGCAACAGTGGCGTTAGAGCAACGCAGGACGGTCAATTCTGAATGGTACACGACCATTTGTTTGCCAGAAGTCATCGGAGAAATTCGAAAAAAGCAGAAGAACAGGCGAATCATTCTTCATCATGACAATGCGAGCTCTCACACATCGACTCAAACAAAGGCATTTCTGACGGAGCGAAAGATCGAACTGATGGGTCATCCGCCGTACAGCCCTGATTTGGCACCCAATGACTTCTTCTTATTCCCACACATCAAAAATAAATTACGTGGACAACGATTTTCGACCCCCGAAGAAGCGGTTGATGCATTCAAAACCCATGTTTTGGAGTTACCTCAATCGGACTGGAAAAAGTGCTTTGAAAATTGGTTCAAACGCATGCAAAAGTGTATTGATCATCATGGAGAATATTTTGAAAAACAATAAAACCAATTTCGATCCTACATATTTGTTTTTTCATTATTAGGCCAGAAATATAAATAGCAACCCTCGTATTGAAAGAAATTATTTGAGAATGTCCAATTTTAATGAATTAACTGTTTACGCAATCAGATTAATAACTTTTTTCATAATTTACAAATGGAGAAAAAGTCTGTTACAGTTTAAAAGTGAAGAAAAAAATAAATTTGAGATTAAATTTATAAAGTAAGCATAACCCGAAGGAGGTTGAAGTAATGGCATTGAAATCAAAATTTCAAAAGAAAAAAATCTAAAACTAACTTTTGATGTAATGATTAGAAGTTTACGTTCTAGGACTCAAACTTTAGAATTAGAATTTCCTTAATTCTCTACCACTATTGTAAAATATTTACTTTTCACCTAAGTTGTAAAATTAAAAAGTTCAGAATTCCTTACAAAATCACCCAGGCGAAGTGATTGTGTTTTATTTAAATATTATTAAAAATAATTTTTCTAAAAGTATTTTATTTAAAGTTTTTATCTAACTTTTGTTTTTTATTTATCTATAGTTATTGAAAGTTAAGTTGATGATTTTTAAGTTGAAATGAATGTCACCCTGCTTTGCATAGTTCAAAAATTATTTCTAAAGAAATGTATAACTTAACATTAAACACTCAGGACTTACAATTATAAATCAAACAATCACTACATTTATTTATTAAAAAACACTCTTATGACCTGTTAATAAATTAATCTAAGTCTTAAATGGGAGTTCTATAACATATAATTTATTTAAACTCAGCACATACATCTAACCTCTGTTGTCGCCAATGGCTCAATTTTAAAATATAGTTTTTCTTTTATAAATTTTCTAATATTTTCATATGAAGGATAGTATTAAGTTCGAGAAATAAAAATTTGTGTTTAAAAAAATTGTTAAAAATTATAATCATTATTAATATTTGACAACAGGAAGTTTTTAATTGAAAGTTGACAATTTTTTTAATTATGTTATTTTTTAATTATGCTATTTTTAATTACCAAACTCATATAACAGTATTTAGGAATCTATAAATTTATATTACGTATGATAGTTGCAGAATAACCGATACGCAATATATGTAAATTAAATATATTTTTAAAATTGGGCATTTTCTATTAATTGCATTTATTATTCTTATATTGAAAGAGTATCAAGGTATCTATGACCTCCATAATGAATGAAGTATTTACGGACTTTTATATACCATGTTAAGGAATTGAATAAATTTTTTGCGAAGTTTGAGATCTCATCTCATTGCAAAAAAAGTAATTTAATATATATTTTTTTACAATAAATGCTTCTTGTAATGAAACAAACGCTTTCAAACTTTATTTTAAAAATATCGATTATTTCGTTTGCAAGAAACTATTACTTTAAAGCTTGAAACATTTTTGAATACTCTAATTTTTTTTCTAGTAAATAATATGTCTTTGCTAATTTCTAAAAAAAAATCTTCATAAAAATACTCACATCATTCTTTTATAGAGAATATTGATTTAATAGAGAATATCACCAAAGTAAAACAGGTTATGCTTTCTTACAATAAAAGTTAAATAGAATTAATTCTTCAAAATAACGTTCCAATAAAACATGGTATTGAAATGTTACGTTATTTTTTGTGATTGATTCATTAATAAATTGTTTTTATTTCTTCGCAAACACAATTCTTGTAAAAAAAATTAAATCTGTTACATCAAAAAACTAGATAACGTTTTATAAAATATAAATTATTGCGTTTAATAAAATTTAAATACAGTGTATTTGTAAAGTGATCCTTACAATAAAAAGGTTATTTTCTTTTTTAATTCTCTACTAAAAAGAGTTAATGAGTTATTTTTATTCATCATGGCTAGTCCAGGAGGAGAAAAAGAATATCGAATTACACTGTTTAGGTTAATGTAATTTCGTTCTCCCACCACATTTGCGCGTAATCCATCGCTAATACCACCTGCAATCGCCAAGTTTATAATCTATGATATGGTTTGGCAATACGCTTACGGGTTGCCTCAATTTCAAGCGAGGTGAAGTTCTCTTCTTATTCTCGTTCTTAATGAACTCTTCGTCCGAGGAAGTGGAGCCAAGTGCCGCCAACTCCTGATGAACGCACTATAGTTAATAATATGATTTGTATATTAAGATATGACGTAGGTTATGCCGACGCAATGCATCACCGAAAGCTATCACCACCTGATCCGGTTAATTTTTATGTTTTTCATCACCACGAATTATGTGTAACCCATAAAATTACCTCTTATGACAATTTTTCCTTTTGTTTAAATTTATTGCAAATGTAAATAGTTGTTTTTGTATTTCTTATGTACTATCCCTAATACCTAGAATATTATGTAATATTTTAGGAAAGAAGATTTTTTAAATATAATTTGGAAAACTTTCACAGTATTTTAACACACACATCATGTCACTAGATAAAAAATTATTTAAAATTTCTTTTTTTAGCTTCTGTTTTTGTATTTCTTGCAGCTATGCCTTAATTTAATCTTTTTAAAACGTAGAGAGAATTAATTTTTAAAAGCAAATCTGTTTTTGCATCATTTTTAATAAGATTTTGTTACAATGTATATTATTAAAGAACATTCTGAAAAAAGGAAACATTTCGAATATATACCTTGTAAGCGGGGGATGCAGTCGAAGTGTTTCAGAAATTACATTGTCCAAATACTTCATTTTCTGAATTGATTCATATGTAAGCACACCCTAAGAGACATAAAATTCTTTATTAGGCTTATCTGCATCATTCTTATAATCGAAAATTTTATTTTATTTCATTATCGGCATTGAACAGTCATCCCAAATCTGAGTTTATGACTATCAACGACTCAACCCAGAAGACAAGAGAACTCCCGGATCAAGCATTGGGACAAACTAGTTTTCATGGAGGACTGTTTGGCGAATATTACCCCACGTTTACGTTACATCGGGATGAAAACCACGAAAGTCTCTTGCGGCTAGCCCCACGGAAAAGGGGTCTCTTACTTAGGATCCGTCTACCACTAAGGATATTTTGAGTTAGCACTGTGATCAGTGCGGACTGGGAGCAAAATTCATATCAACCAACCACCGCTGGGATTCAAACCAGGGCCACCACTTTTGGAGGCTCTATCCCCTGATCCACCGTGCACATCGGTTTATTTAAAGTGAAAATTGAATTAAAAAAATCGTTTAGAATTTTCCTTTTTCAACAGAGTTGAGTTCGATCTGGTGAAAGCAATTTGATATTTTCGTTAAATTTAAGCAACTAAAAATTTTTACAAATGTATTTTGTCAAAGCTGGACATGACTGTCCTAAAAGAAGGTCGCTTGGGAAGTTAAGAAAGTTAAGGACTCTTCCATGTTAGCATACATCCTAGAACGCACCCGGAGGCATCGTGGCTCTTATTATCAAAATTAAATCAAAAATTACTTTTTAAGACTGTTTTCCGAAGGCTCTGTCGTAATATGAAATGATGCTTTTTACGAACAATACGCTATTTTTATAACTGCTGTGAGTTTAGAACTGTCATTCATGACTGTTAGATCAAGTTTAGCCTATATAAAGCCAGAACTGCCAACATTTATTTTGAAAATGGCGCAAAACTTCAATATGAAGAAAAGCCACGGTTCTGTGAAAATGAAAAGCGTTTGTGGTCTAATATTTTAATATTCAAAAACTACTTAGGCTCATAAAAATTTGCAAAAACGGAGAATAAAGTAGCGATTTTAATAATTTTCATCTAGGTGGGAAAATGCCGCCAAATTGGCGATTTTTAAATAAGCTTAATAACTTGTATAATATTTAAGTTATTTGTCTGTTCTAAAACCCAGATTATTCTTCTCGGCAAGATTATATATATAATATAAAATCATCGCATTACTTCAATTATAAGGAAGTATGACTTTTTTTAAAAAATTTTCTTGGCGACAGAGCTTTGAAAAACAGCGTTAAGACATTTTGTACAAATATTTAGCGAAATATAAGTAAAAATGGTAACGGTCTACTTTCTGAAAAGGAGCTAAAAACATAAGTGATAGATTGCTAAAGAATGAAAAAATGCATAGCATTCTTAACACACCATTCTGACGCAATATATCACTGTAATTTCTTATCACCTTGTGGAATGAGTATGTAAATGTATACTTTCATGAAACTCACGTTAGTTTGACTCAGCACTTCTTCAATTTCATGAAAAAGCTTATCTTGTACACGCTGTTCAAGTGCTAAATGATACGTTGTAAATCCTAACGTCAACGCAGTGGTATGATAACCAGCAATGAAGAACAAAGCACACTGAGCAATCAGCTCATCCATTCCTAAACCTGTAAAAGTTCATTTGTATTAAAGATCTTACAATGACAATTAGAAAATTGATTCAACTCAGCTTCTCAATTCATGAGAAGAAATAGTACTAGAACTAGTATAATTTTTTTCTCAATAGATGAGAAGACCTAGTGCTAGTACTAGTATAGATTTTTTCTCAAGCAATAAAGTTATGCGATTCGTGTTTTTTTTTTTTTTTTTTTTTTTTTTTTTTTTTTTTTTTGTAAGCAATTAAAAACTGTACATTTTTAAGAATTTTTGAGAATTTATTTAAAATTTTATATTATTGCAGTTTAGATTATTGAAAATCGATTTGGATGATGCTGAAAATTTTTTTAATGTTTATTACGCAAAGACAAAAGTGTTTATCAAATCTCTAAAAATAGACAAATGTATAATACTTAACTACCTTTAAAAATGTGTTGATTGCAAAAAGGCATTGGTATACTATTATAAAAAAAATGAATAAAGAATTTAAAATATCACATACTTTGTACCTCGAATTATAATTGGATGATTTTTAATGGTTTTGTTTTTAACATATTTTGAAAAATAGAGTCAAAACTGTCAATATAGTCTTTCTTTTTTCTTTCCTTTTTTTCCCATCTTTCCTCTTTTAATTTGATTGTAAAAATCTTTAGTATTCTTTAGCTAGGCTCTTATTTTTCTCAAAATTCTGCTCAAAATTTTTTTAAATCTTTTTTTTTCGTTATTCATTTTTCTTTAAAAAATTAGAGTTGAAATAAAATCTGCAGATGTTCTGATAATCTGCAGCTCTACTGCAGATTATCATAGCAGCTGGAGTGCTTCTGCTAGCACAGGGCTGTCCAACTGCAAAGAGCCCACGGGCCAGAATTCCGGTCACTGATCACCTGGCGGGCCGCAGTTTGAAAAAGTTGAACAATACCCTCTTACACAATAACAATGAATAGTTGAATTATTAATTATAAAATAAGGGAACAGAAGGATTATAAACCAATTTGCTTACATTTTAATGAGAAAACTGAGGCCGATCAGCCTGAATAAGAAGTTGGCGGGCCACACAATATGTGTTCGCGGGACGCCAGTTGGACAGCCCTGTGCTAGCAGATTCAGGGGAAGTCTGATTTTGTAACTTAAGGTATCGTCTTCACAAATTTATTAGCATATTAACTCTCGGACCATTAGGATTGAATCCTAATGAAGACCATGAAGATCCGAAAATAAGATCAAAAGTTATTAATTGAGCACTCTATTAGCGTTTGTTCTTTACACAGATTTTACACATTCTTTTTTGGTACTGAAAAATATGATAATGAGCATGGTACATGGATACTGAAAAAATTATTAAAGAAATTGACAACTTACTTTTTGTTGAAACATTTTTGAAGACTAAATTGTTGTTGGATTCGTCCCCGTAGTTTCGAATAATGTCTTCTGAACTATTTTCCGTGTCCTCTTCTTTTTCTATTTCCTCAGCAGAATCCATTAATAATTGCAAAAAGTCATTCCGCTTCTAAAAAGAAATGAAAAAAAAAAGATATATTATTTTGTCAAAAACTGACATAAATTGTCGAAATCTGGCAAAAACCTAGGGCAAGTTTCTTTTTTGTCATTAAGGAAATTTTATTACGTTTGATTTTATTATTATATACTACTATAATTATTAATTATAATCTATATGATTTATAAAAAATATAGGCAAAATTATTGAGACAATTATTTGGTTTTTCTAAAAACAAGGTACTCTTAATACTTTAATCTCAATATTGCTTGCTATATTATAACTATTAATTATTATTATTATCATTAATATTATTAATTATTATTAATTATTATTATTAATTATTAATATTAATTATTATTAATTATTAATATTAATTATTATTATTAATTATTATTATTATTATTATTATTAATTATTATTATTAATTATTATTATTATTGATTATTATTATTGATTATTATTATTAATTATTATTATTAATTATTATTATTATTAATAATTAGTATCAACCTAAATATTGATTTTCATTCTTTTATGCCACAATTTAGACAGATTTTTTTAATTAAAAAAACTAAAGTGTTCGCCAATAACTGTCTAATCTCAACTCATAAAATTTATTTTTGATTCTCAATTTTTGCTGTTATTACTTGTATGCAGGTGTATTTAATTACTTGTATTCAATATTAAAATAATTCAAGAGTATAATTGATTGGTCACTTGTAATTTATGTATGTCTATTTATAATTACTTTATATTTTCAATAGCTAATAATGATTCTTACACCAAAATTTTGGGTTTTTGATAATTGTCAAAAGGTATGTCAAAAAAGGTTTTTGACATGACGGTTAAAACCGGAGTTATTCCGAGGGGGGAGGGATTCAATGGGAAATTTTACTTGGTTCATTATCAAACATTCATGATCGTTTAAGCACGTTTCTTTTTTTTTTGCAAAAAAATTTTTTTCAATTAATTTGAGGACAAAAAATAATTTTTTAATAAAAGAATACAATACACGAAAAGTTTACTTTTTTTTTAATTTTAAAGTAATTTTATTTTTTACAATTTAAACAAATTAAGAATTGTTAAGATCTTTCTGTAAATGTTTCTAAAAGACATGATCTTCCAGTTTGCATAACAACTTTAGACATACTTTTCGAAATATAAAATTGTTCGAAGTTTTTGATCCATTGATTTGTAGAAGATCTATCATGTAAACTAAACTCAGTGGCGCAACAACCCATAGAGGGCCAACTGTGCCCATCTCAGTTTTCTTGACCTTGGGCTCTGGGCTGCAGGAGCCGGTTAGGTGGTCAGCCGAACGCGAAACCCCCAGTGTTTTTAGTTCCCAAGCATGCTTGGTACTCATTTATCGACCCACTGAAGAGATGAAAGGCTGAGTCAAACTTGCCCGGCCCGAGGATCGGTGAGACAGGAGCTGTTTTTATCGAGTGGCAGCAACAAGAACAATCAGTTGACTCCCAGATCTCGAGGGGTTAGGTTTCATCAACAGTATGCTTCCATGAGGCTAACGTTAATTTAAAATATTATTAGTTCCTTTTGTTTAAATAGTGTTTTTGATGTTTTATTTCGTAAAAATTGTGTGTTATCCCATTTCATATGCAATAATAAATATTTTTAGAGATCTTCAGCGTTTCAGGAGATTTCCGTATCGTGATCTGTAGCAGAATAACAATCACAGAAAAGGACCGAAAGGTATAACTCATAGTCACCCGCAGGTAAACATCCACTTTTTTTAAAAAAAAATTCTTTAAACTTGCAAATTTAAAATCTATATGGCACTTTGGCGATTGTAGTTGGCGCGACAGATCACAATACGGAAATATCCCCCAGCGTTTTTATAAGAAGAGCAGTTAAGTACGAGTTGAATATTTTTTAATCAATTTATTTTTTAAGCCAATGTACCTGTATATACATTCTTTTGAATTGTCTCATTCTTTTAAAAATCAAATTCTTTTAAAATGGTTGATTTTTTTTTAAATTTTAACAAACGTGAATAAATTTTTTTAAAAAGAATTTTCGCTTTAGCTTTCATTTATAAAGCAACTTAATGTGCAAACTATTATGCAAACTTTTGTCACTTATAAAAATGTATCAATCATTGAATAATTTTTTTTTTTTAAAGTGAAAATTTATCCCAAAAAATATACATTTTATTTTATCCAATCAGACTTAACTTAATCGTAATTAAACATGTTTTCAATTTTTTGTTATGTTTACTTTTAACAGTGGAATTTGTTATAAATACGAGTATTTGGTTATTTTGTCAAAAATACTTGGTTATACTTACTTTTAATGTTATATTACCGTGGGCATGAGAAGCTGGTTTTGAGAAAGTAATTTGCAACTATGATTAAATGGTTGTAGAATAAAAATGTTGAATAGAATTACATTTATTTTTAAAGGTCAAACAAAGAGTTAAGTTAATGCATTGTCAAACAACTGAAATTGGCAGTGTTAATAAAAACTGAAATCACCTGTCCTGTTTTCTTCCTCTCTTTGATGATTTGCAGAGTTGTCATCTTAAAAAATTGCATAGTATCTTTTGGAAATAGAGCGAATCCAAGCCGTTTCATAATATTTGGAAACAAAACTGAAAAAAATAGATCTTTGTCATACAAACGTTAAAAAAATCGATGCATTCATACTGCAATAACGCAACATCTCTTAGAAGAGAGAAGGCCTCCGCACGGATCAGGTGAAGAGTCCGACGTAGCGTAAAATGGGCAGTGCGAGAATAGTAAGAAAGATGTCACGATGTTTGGGCTACTAAACAGTGCAGTGGTGGAAAATACGAAAGATGTTACTAAGTTCGGACTACTAAAGGATTGGAGTTCTCGTTTGTGGTAACCCGTACGGAGACCTTGTTTCTTTTAAGAGGTATTGAATAATGCCACTCTCCGAAAAAAACATAAAAAAAGTCATTGTCGAAAAAATAAGTAATAAAAGTCCAAGTTGTTTTTTAGTTCAATAGTTAAAAATAATAGCTTAATAACAGATTAAATTTTTAAAAAAACAAATCGTTTAGAAAAAAACATTTATAAACAATATGTAAAAAAAGCAAGGAAAAATCCAATACTTTTGTTCTAATTATCGACCTTACACGCACAAAAAAATTAATTCTAATGATTCAATAACTATTATCTATATTATGGAATCAGGCAAAAAGCATACTTTCTTAAAATTATTAAATAAATACACCTTCTTTTCGATAGATATGGTTTTTAATCAGCTAAAAATATGCTAAGAAGTAGAATGATTGCAATCTTTTACTTTCTGTTATATGCAGTATAAAAAGTTTTATTTTATTTTATTTATTTATCTATCTATTTATTTATTTATTTGGCAAATAACTAATCACGTAGCCACAAAATAAGGACATATTCTAGATCAAAGCCAAGAAGTCAATAAACCAGTTTACATAATAGCTCATAGAAGATTTAACCTACGGATTAATTTAGTTAAAAAGTATTATGTTTATATAGATTTAAATAATATATTTTTACTATTTATGTCACGGTTCTTAAGTACTTTTTTAAAGAAAAGGGAATCCAGGCTCCTACATATAAAGTGGAAAATTTCGACAATCAACTTGTGGGGTGCATTCACATTGTCAGACAATTTTCATCTAATTTAGAAATAAATGTCTATTAGGTGTCATATAAGGATTTGGCAAACAATTGATAACAAAATAATCACAACCGATGAGACCGAAAAGTTTTAATTAGAAAAATTATGCTTATAAAAAATACAGCTGCAACATTTATTCCTTAGTTTAGAACTTCTTTTTAGGACTTTGAACGTAAATAAATTTTTCCAATATTTTTTTCTTTAAAGTTAATTTTATTTTGAATTTCTTTCCCCCAGGATCAGTGCACGTTATTTAAAGTTCAGTTACAGAAACTTATATTTAAAGCTAGTTTTGATTTAAACTAACGAAGGAATTTTTAATTTAAAAATATCATTAAGTTTTAATGACAAAACATTAAATCATATGTTTCAGTGACATTTATAGTACTAACATTATTATGATACTATGTTGAATATCGTAATATGTTTCAGTAATATTATTATAATATTTAGCATAGTAATGGAATAGCATGTTACCAACTTAAGTTTACTATTAATTTAATAGCATACATACTATAAGAAGTATAATGAATCTTATAAAATATGCATATTTACAGAAAAGAAGAATAGAAAATCCCATATCCTGGTTGAATATCGTCCTAGCTTTTTGGATGAATATATTATCTGGATCGTTGTGAGAGTCAATTTTTGTAGAAAAAGCAGAACTTGCAATAATATCCATAGTATATGCTCCATAAAACCTAAAAGTACGTGGAGGAAAAATATAAATATATAAATATAAAAATATAAAAATATAAATATAATCATGTAAAAAAAAAAATTAAAAAAATTTTTTTTTAATTTAAAAAAATAATAAAATAAAAATAAAGACATTATTCAAACAAAAAATAAAATGTCTATAAATTTTTTTATAAAATAAAGTTTAGAAAAAAGTAAATTGCCTGATCTGTCTATAAAAATGTATGCTATCAAAAACACCTCACGAAGTCTTTGTAATGTTTCAGAAATATTTTTAATCTCTTAAAAACATACAATTTCTTCTTCTTGACCGCTTTATTCTATAGTTTAGCCGTGATGGCTCAGGGGATAGAGTATTCGCCTTCCAATGAGGTGAACAGGGTTCGAATCTCAGCGATGGCTGGTCGATACGAATTCCCCATCAGGCTTGCACCCCTCAGGTGCTGACGTACATTATACTCAGTGGTAGACGGATCATGGGTTAGAGTCTCCTTGCCATCAGGCTAACCGTAAGAGGTCCTCGTGGTCTTCTTCTCCTTGTAACGCAAATGCTGGTTAGTTCCATCAAAAAAGTCCTCCGTGAAGGCGAATTTCTCCCTATACTTGATCCCGGAATTCCCTTGTCTTCTGGATTGGGTTCAAAATTACAAGGCTATGTAGTTGAACCTTAGTAGTCGTAAACCTAATAATTGGGTTGGCTGTTCAACGACGGTTATAATTATAATATTGCTTAGAAAAAGAGATAAACAATTTTGCTTATAAATTGCTATTCCGAAAAAGTGAGTTACTTAAACAACTTACTTTAAAACATCGACAGGGGACTTCGATTCGGCGGATTTTGTGTAACTTTGAATGAGTGTTTTGGCACAGTCTTGAAAGATGTTCAGAACCTGAATGACAAATGATTTGTCAGTAAACTTCTTTTAAAATTTTAACAAAAATATATATTTTAAACTAAAGAGTAAGAACACAAAACTGAAGATTTAAACATGGCAATTGATCATCTTACCATGCACCAGTGCTGAAAAAAAGGATGAAATGATTGGATCTTCGAGTTCTAGGACTCAATTTTAATGGTGCGAGATCGTGACCTCAAGCAAATATGCTAATTAATTAGTGGAGAAAATATTTTAAGCTACTGTCCCAATACTTGGTTGGTAAACATGGTCCCAATAGTTTGGTCAAGAGAGATGTCCAAAGTTTGGAACAATTAATGTAAATTTTATTTTTTGCTCATTTAATCAGAGCTCTCGAGAGCTTTTTAAACGGATTGAAAATTTTTTACACTCAATTATAAAAAAAATTTTATCCAAAGATAATGCCATGTAAGAAATATTTTTTAATAAATAATTATTATTTTTGTTATTTTATTTAATAACAGTTGGAAAGAATTTTGAATTGTAAGTTGTAAGGTGTACAATTTTGCCGTCATCTTAAAAAATATAATTTTTTAAGGCAAAAATATAAAATTTGAGCGATATATATATATATATATATATATATATATATATATATATATATATATATATATATATATATATATATATATATATATTTAAAATCGAATTTTTAAAATTCGATTTCTTAGGAACTATACGATAGATTTCGCTCAATTTTGTATTTTAACACGTAAAACTACGAGGGCTATTTTTCTTTCAAGGTCCGATTGGTCTCTAAGAGAAAATCACTGTTAGAATCAAGAAAATTTTATATGGAACAATGTGAGACAACATTAAGCTACTTTTCGGCGTCATCGCCGTTCCGATTCATACATTTATCGTAGCGTTGTATCAATTTTCCGAAACCTTCATCATAGAATGCAGCCGTCTGTGTTTTCAGCCAATTCTGTACGCTGGTTTGTAGCTTGTTGTCTGTGGCTAAAGTTTGTCCTCCCAGCCAGCGTTTCTTCAGTTTCGTAATGGACCCATGCCTCATCTCCTCCGACAATTTCGTCCAAAAACTCATCTCCATCTTCATGGTAGCGCTGGAGGAAGGTTAATGCGGAGCCCATTCGTTGAGTTTTGTGATGGCCAGGCAGCATCTTGGGAACCCATCTCGCGCAAAGTTTGCGACACTCGAATCTTTCACTCACAATGGTATAGAGAGCTGACCGGGAAATTTTCGGAATCAATTCACTCATCCTAGAAATTGTGAATCGATGATTTCCTCGAATCACCTGATCCACTGATCCACGCGCTGAACAAGATCATCGGCTGGCACTGACTTCCTTTCCTGGCTGCCTGCATCATGAACATCTTTGCGTCCAGCATCAAAGTTCCTGCACCATTTCCGCATATTGCTATCACTCATGAACACTTCTCCGTACACTTTACTCATCCGTCTATGAATTTCAGCTGCATTGCTTCCTTCAGCATGCAGAAATCGAATGACTGAACGCAATTCACATTTGGCGGGAGGCTCTATTTTTCGAAGCATGTTTATGTGCTCAATACGTACTCAAAAATGAGAACCGCTAATCCACGTTTTACCCTGGCCAACTAAAGACACAGCGCAAGACGTCTGCACTCAGACTTAGCGGATTTTCCCCGAAGTTTTCCTTTAGCGACCAATCGGACCTTGAAAAAAAATAATCCTCGTACCTTCTTTAAATTGATGTGAAAATTTTAATACCTTACAATTCAATTTTTTTCCCGACAATTATTAAGAGCAAGAATCTGAGAGAGTGACACACCTGAAATACATGCCGTCTCAGATTTACTTCAAAAAATTACCAGTTGTTATATATCTTGTCAAAAGACAAAATCTAAAATTTTTTACCCCAAAGTTGAGTTGTTCATTTTTTATGGCCCCCCAAAGTTCGGAGCTCTGAGGAAAATTTCAGCGTTTTTGCACGACATGGAAATTACAATGACCCACTGCTCTTAGCGCACACAAAGTGCCTCCAAGTAATTTAAATATCTGAAAAGTAGGGATGTTGATCTTTGTAAAATGAGTGAAAAGTTTGTGGCAATTTGTTGCCGCAAGGTCACTGAAGGTCGTAAAAAGGAGCATTTTTGCTGTTTTTTGCAATTTTCAACGATCAACTACATCTTGCGCCTTCTAGTTGCCACGGTAAATAACATGTCATTTGAAAGATATACAAAAGCACTTTAAAAAATTACATATATATTTGAGGCACATTTAATGCGCTCTTAATTATATGAAGTTGAAACTTGAAAATTTTCAAATTTTACCAATATTTTGACTGACATAACTTTCTGCGGCATAAATATATTGAAAAAATTTTTTTACCTTTATTTTACTTCATTATTAGTCTATCCAAAAAAGTAAAATTTATTGAGGCATGTATCTTCAAAAAAATTAAAACATTTTTTTAACATACCACGTTTTAGCATTTTCTTTCTTGAAGCACCTTACTCGAACAACTATATTTTTATATGCATTTCAGCATAAAAACCAATATTTTTAAAATTTTATTGTATATAATCTTATTGGTTATCCATTTAAAATAATAGTTTAATATCATTGACATTTGCAATTTGTATAAAACAGAAATATATAAAGATAATGCTGTAAAACATTTGTTTTGCTGCTACAAAATGTGTGTGAATTATTTATTTAATAGTTCCTTGTGCAACAGTTGGATGTCTTTTAAGCTTGGGACAGTAAAAGGATCCACACCGGATAATTGTATAGGACCAAAGAAGATGGTGCTACGATGTACAGTGCCAATGTCATCATGTATCGGTCATTTAAAATCTTGAGCTCCTATCTGGTGTAGAAATTTCATCTCGAATGAACCATTTCCACAGTACTATGATTTCAAAATTGCAAGCAAAAATATTATAGAATACATGTGGCATATAATGAGGGGAGTTCAACGAGAAAAAGCAAAGGCAGCAGCACTGCAAGAAAACAGCGTTTTGGCTTCAAGACTGGTTGCAAAAAATTTTGCCACAAAACTATCGTTAAAAACAACGGGAATATTTTGGTAAAAGGGGCATGTTGATGTGTTTGTTACACAAATTAATGGAATAGTTGAAAAACAAACTTATTTTACTATTCTCGAATTTTGTGATCAAGACGCAGTGTCAACTTTGTGTAAAGACTGACAATGCAGGCTGTTATGCTGGCAATATGTGCAGCAAAAGCTAGAATCTGGTGGCGAAGAACCTGGGGTTAAAAATACTTAGATGTGACTATAATGAAATTCAGAGAGGTAGATCAAGCTGATCGAGAGAGTGCAATTGCTAAAATGTTTATTAGAACATATATGTCATCACGTATTGGCCATTTAAACTCTTGAGCTCCTCTCTGGTGTAGAAATTTAATCTTGAATGAATCATTTCCAGACTTCTAGAATTTTTCCTATGTAAAATTTTCTGTCATACATTACTGCATAAAATGAATCAGGATGAAGTTCACTGTTCTTTTCTTCAAAAATTTTCATTTCTTGCCTAATATTCTCACTTTCTGCTATCTGAAAATCCCAAAATTTATTGGAAAGTAATATTACATTTTTTAAAAAAATTGTTAACTGTTGAAAACATTAAATAAAGCTAATTACATAAAATTAAAAACATAACAAACCTCATTTTCTTCAGTTGAAGTTACTAAAAGATGGTCATCATATTCATTTTCATCTTCTTTCACAGTATCACAATCTATCTTTCCCTTTTATTCTGTTGAAATAAAAAATCACTTCTTCATTCGTAAGATATTCTTCCCGGAATATGAAGTTAACACACTTATGGCGAAGAAAAATCGATTTATAATTTTGATTTTTGTCTAACTTTTGTTTTGTTCTGAATGGGATTGATGTTTGATTGCTACAATTAAATTTAATGTTGTTATAAGGAACTTTTTTTCCTGGACCAATTTCAAAATATTTCCAAAATATCTTTTCATTAGATTCAAATTTCACAGAATGGTATGACTGTATTTCATGTATTTTAACACTTTCAACTGAGCATTTTTTTTTATTGATTTCTATAACTGATACTTTAGTATTTTTCACTCTTCCTTTAAAAATGAGGGCATCATACACATCTTTAGCTGATGTTACATCATGACCTACACATAAATATGTTGTAATAAACATTTTAGCAATTGCACTCTCTCGATCAGCTTGATCTTTACCTCTCTCAGGTTCATTATTGTCATGTCTAAGTCTTTTTTAACCCCAGGTTCTTCACCATCAGATACCGGCTTTTGCTGCATATATTGCCATCATAACTGCCTGCATTGTCAGCCTTCACATGCAGTTTCTTCATGCTTGGAAGCTCTACTGTAAACTGCTTTAATGTATGCTTTGACACACACAAAGTCGACACTGCTTCTTGATCTCAATATTTGAGAATAGTAAAATAAGTTGGTTTCTCAACTATTCCATTAATTTGTGTAACAAACACATCAACATGCCTCTTTTACCAAAATAGTCCTGCTGTTTTTAACTATAGTTTTGTGGCAAAATTTTTTGCGACCAGTCTTGAAGCCAAAACGCTGTTTCCTCGTCTGTTTCTTGCAGTGCTGCTGCCTTTGCTTTTTCTCGTTGAACTCCCCTCATTATATGCCACATGTATTCTATAATATTTTTGCTTGCAATTTTGAAATCATAGTACTGTGGAAATGGTTCATTCGAGATGAAATTTCTACACCAGATAGGAGCTCAAGATTTTAAATGGCCGATACATGATGACATTGGCACTGTACATCGTAGCACCATCTTCTTTGGTCCTATACAATTATCCGGTGTGGATCCTTTTACTGTCCCAAGCTTAAAAGACATCCAACTGTTGCACAAGGAACTATTAAATAAATAATTCACACACATTTTGTAGCAACAAAACAAATGTTTTACAGCATTATCTTTACATATTTCTGTTTTATACAAATTGCAAATGTCAATGATATTAAACTATTATTTTAAATGGATAACCAATAAGATTATATACAATAAAATTTTAAAAATATTGGTTTTTATGCTGAAATGTATATAAAAATATAGTTGTTCGAGTAAGGTGCTTCAAGAAAGAAAATGCTAAAACGTGGTATGTTAAAAAAATGTTTTAATTTTTTTGAAGATACATGCCTCAATAAATTTTACTTTTTTGGATAGACTAATAATGAAGTAAAATAAAGGTAAAAAATTTTTTTTAATATATTTATGCCGCAGAAAGTTATGTCAGTCAAAATATTGGTAAAATTTGAAAATTTTCAAGTTTCAACTTCATATAATTAAGAGCGCATTAAATGTGCCTCAAATATATATGTAATTTTTTAAAGTGCTTTTGTATATCTTTCAAATGACATGTTATTTACCGTGGCAACTAGAAGGCGCAAGCTGTAGTTGATCGTTGAAAATTGCAAAAAACAGCAAAAATGCTTCTTTTTACGACCTTCAGTGACCTTGCGGCAACAAATTGCCACAAACTTTTCACTCATTTTACAAAGATCAACATCCCTACTTTTCAGATATTTAAATTATTTGGAGGCACTTTGTGTGCGCTAAGAGCAGTGGGTCATTGTAATTTCCATGTCGTGCAAAAACGCTGAAATTTTTTTGCAGAGCTCCGAACTTTGGGGGGCCATAAAAAATGAACAACTCAACTTTGGGGTAAAAAATTTTAGATTTTGTCTTTTGACAAGATATATAACAACTGGTAATTTTTTGAAGAAAATCTGAGATGGCATGAATCACCCCATAATGTTAGGTGTGACAGTTTCTCAGATTCTTGCTCTTAAATAAAATAATAAATATAATAAATATTTACTAAATTTAATTTTTTGCGTGGAATTGTCTTTGGATAAATGAAATTTATAATTGTGTTTTAAACAGTTATCGAATAATGGCGTACACAAAAGATGTAAGGCGTTTCAGACTAATTCTTTGTTATAGACAACCTAATGCTTCTTAAAACGAGTTTCTAATGCCAAATGTTGTTGTTGTTTTTTGACCAGTACTGCAAGGAAAATTAAATTTGTCCAAAAGTATCTAAAACAGCTTTGGCCACATCAATAATCTCTATGGAATAAGGGAGTTGCTGCGGGGGATCCAGATGGATCCTGAAGAGCTTCGCCAATATGGCTGGGCAATCAAAAATATGGTCGGGAGAGAGTCGATGCAGTGAGGACAACTTCTGTAGCTTCGATGGCCATCGAGAGACATATTCATTCCCTTGAAGTGTTTAGTCCTCAATCTAGCTATGGTTGTGGAAATGGTTCGATCATAGTTTAGGGCAAGGATGGAATGTTTTTTAGAGGTAGCAGAAAGTAGTCTACGGCTGACTATCGCATCAGTTAGGGTCAGGTTGTTGAAAGTTGGGAGTTATCTCGGGCCTCCTTGGCCAGGATATCAGCTTTCTCATTATCATCGATATCGACGTATGCTGGTATCCATTGAAGGATACAAGTTCTTTGGTCTGTGGTTATTTCGTTTAAGAGCAGGATGATATCTTGGGTGAGTTGGGAGTCTCCTCTTAAAATGGCCTTTAGGGCAGAGCAAGAGTGCGAGAATAACAAAAATCCATTAGAATTTTGGATTGCCTTGGAGTAGTATAGGTACAAAGCTTCCTTTATAGATACCAGCTCGCAGATGTACTTTGAAGCAATTTTACCGACAGAAATTTTGTATGATTCAGATTTGTCATTAGCATAGGTCAAAAAGATGCCAGCAACACCTCGGTCATGACTAGAGTCCGAAGAGCCATCTGTAAAAGCGATGGCCATATTTTGAGTCGAATTTGAGAGCTCACGGATGGTGTGCAGACCTTTCTCCTTAATCACTGCAGATGGTTCTTTTTTCGTGCAGGGCTGTAGAAGGTTTAATTTTATTGTTACCTTAAGTGAGGAACTGATGGGGAAAGAGGTTTCTTGAACATAAGTAAGATCCTCGTGCATAAGTAAGTTGATTTCCATTCTAGTTTCTTTGTCAAACTGAAGGGTAGAAGACCGTTTTAGTCTGGTTTTACCATTCCATGCCTTAAATGCCAAATAAAATTACTAAACTGGGATAGCCAAGTCGGTATGGCGCTGGGTCCATATCCAAGAGGTCGTAGGTTCGATTCCCGCCAGCTGAAGACTCCCTGTGTAGTAAATGGTGACTTATGCACTTTAAACCTGTCGAGTCGCAAAGTCCTCCATGTTCCCATAAAAAATCAATACCTCTGGGGGTACTAATCCAGGAGTTTCCTTGTCTTCTGGATTGGTTCAAAATTACAAGGCTACGGAGTTGAACATTAGCAGTCGCAAACCCAAAAATTGGGTCGGCTGTACAACGAGGGATATATATAAAAGAAAAATTACCAGAGCCATGATGGCTCAGGGGATCGAGCGTTTGTCTTCCAATGCCCAGCGATGTCTGGTTGTTGCGAATTCCGCACCGGGCTTTCACTGTCAGTTGTAAAATATCGTCAGTAGTAGACGGATCATGGGTTAGAGTCCCCTTGCAGTCAGGCTAACCATGGAAGGTTTTAGGGAGTTTTCTACTCCACGTAACGCAAATTAGTTCCATCAATAAGTCCTCCACGAAGGCAAATTTCTCCTAATACTTGATCCAGAAGTTCCCTTAGCAGTCGTTAACCCAAAAACATTGGATTGGCTGTTTAAGGACGGTTATAAAATATAAAATAGAATTACTAGAGTTGTGGTGGATCAAGAGATAGAGCGTTCTCCTTCTAATGAGGTGAGCCGGGATCAAATCCCAGCGATGGTTGGTCGATACGAATTCCACACCCGGCTCGAACCGACCACGGTGCTGACGCAAAATATCCTCAGTGGTAGGGAGACCATGGGTTAGAGTCCCCATTCCATCAGGCTAGCCATGGGAAGTTTTCGTCGTTTCCCACTCCATGTATCGCAAATGTGGGTTGATTCCATCAAAAAGTTAGTTCCACGAAGGCGAAATACTTGATCCAGAAATTCCCTTGTCTTCTGGATTGTGTTTGAAATTACAAGTTGAAGATTAGAAGTCACCCAAAAATTGGGTCGGCTGTTCAACGACGGTCACAAAAATAAAATTACTTAGTGAAGTTTCAATGTTACTAAATCAATAAACATCGTTGCAATGATTGCATTTAATCGCATAATGCATTCCGGTTAGTGTATTAACTACCTACCCTCTTAAGTTTTCCCGTTGAAAATGTGGGTGAAACAATAGCTCGAACTCTCTTCCAATCTTCGCTTTGTAAAGCAGTCATCATCTTATTCAGTACGTCATCCCCCATGTCCATATACTAAAATAGAAATTTCATTAATTTTTTTTAAGAATTTCCGAGTAATTTTCTTTCGCGAGTTTTTCTTTGAAATAGGCGAGATTCATGAACATAATAAAATTTATATTATCAATGTTCATTTAGAAAGCAATGTATTTTAAACACTAAGCATTCCCAAGGCCAGATTAAGAGAGGGCTGTAGTCCCAGGCCCCGAAATCTTTTAGAGCCCATTAAAGTTTATGTAAGTTTATGAATGTATAATTGATTTCTATTGTAAGTTTCAAAAAAAATTATTCGATATCAAGTATAATTTTTTATAATTTTCCTTTGGAATCAGTAAAAAAGTTAATGTAATTTTAAGGTATAAAATTCAGGGGCAAAAATTATACTTAGTCATGTTATTTCCTTCTGCCCCACACCCCATTTCCAAATTTTATCAATTATTTTTTTTTGATTTAGTCACAAGTGCTTGGTTTTTCTAACTAATTTTCTGTGACCCTATACAAAATAGCTACAATTTTATAGGGGTCTTGGTTGGCAAATGTGTAAAAAACTTTCTAAGAAAGGAGACTTCGAACCTGTTGCTTTTCATTTGGTATGTTGTTCTTACAATTACTTAGCCTTTATAATTTCATGCGGAGGGTATTTTCAACGCAAAAACTTTATGGAATCAAATGTTAATATTTGATGATTTAAAAATTTTAATGTTTTTGTTATAAAATAATAATAATAAATAAATTACTTTTTTGTAAAACAAGTCAAACTGGAACTGAATTTCATAAAAAGATATAATATTTCTGAATATAGGTAAGTTTTGGATGATTTGGTATAGGTTGGGCTTTAAATTATACATCAGCCTCAGGCCTCATCATACTTTAATCCAACCCTGGGGATTCCTTAAAACATGGGCTAAAAATGTTAATTAAGAAAAAAGGAAAAATTATTGAGAATTTTAGAGCAACTTATAAAAGTCTCAAGTTTTAAGTTTAAGTTAAATTTAAATTACTTCGTAGTCTTTCACGTCAACGTCAGGAATATATCTCAAAAACTTTTTTTCTGTCTCAATGAGTGCACTTTAAGAGTTATGTAAACAATAATATAAAAAAAAAACATAATATAGAAAAGACATAAAAAAACATAATATAAAAACTTAATTTAAAAATATACTGTCATTAATATAACAGAAAAAAATACTTTCCTGTACGTGAAATAAAAATGTTGCGTCAGTTATATTCTTATTTAGAAAAAAAATTTTTAAATTTTTTTCACTTTAAATGAAATTTAAAGAAAATGTACCTAGGAGACAAAAAATGTCCTTCACAAGAAAGGAGTTTTCAAGAAAATGTACAAATGAGGACAACAAAAAAAAATTCTTTGCATAAATTTAACTTTTTAGAAAATTTTCAGCCGAGAACAAAAATTCCTTGGCGTAAAATGATCTTTTCAAAAAATGTACCAATGAAGACAAAATTAATTTATTTTAAATTTTCTTCTAAGAAAATGTACCAAGGAGGACAGCACATTTCGCTGCTTCAAAACTAAAACGACACATCTCCAATTGAGTTAACATTGCAGATGTGTCGTTTTAGTTTTGAACCAGCGATTTATTTCCCATGAAAACTTTTATTAAAATGAACCGAGAATGAAATATTTTTTTCTGCATGAAAAGTACCTTTGAGAAAATGCATAGACAAGGACAAGAAATTTCCAAAAAATGAGAGAAAATGTACAAAAAAGATTTCCTCAGTTAAGATGGTTTCTTAAGGAAATGTAGGATAGAGGACGAAAATAAATACTTACTCTACGATTTGTGAATGTTGGAAAGTCTTTAATTAAAATATCCCTTAAAAGTTCCGGCTCAGCAACCATCAAGCATGGCTTTGTCGCTTCATAGAATCTAAAATATTAAAAGTATATTTCTTAAACTAAGCACTACATATGTTTTAATTTAGTTTTTTGAAAATCAAGGATGTAAAAATTTTATAATCAACTAATTTTAGCATGCTAGAAATAAAAATTATAGTTCTTGAAAAGGGACAATTTACTACTGGATTATCAATATTGAAATGAATATTTATTTTTAGTTTACTATGTAACTAATCTTTGATTGGGTCTTAATGTAATCTTGCAACCGTTAGTCATTTAATAACCGTCGTTGAACAGCTGACCCAATTTTTTTAGCTTTACGACCACTAACGTTCAACTCCGTGATTTTTTGTATATACCTTGCAATTCCTTGTATTTACCTCGTAATTTTTGTAAGTATATTCCTTATAATTCCTTTTATATACCTTGCAATTCCTTGTATTTACCTCGTAATTTTTGTAAGTATATTCCTTATAATTCCTTTTATATACCTTGCAATTCCTTGTATTTACCTCGTAATTTTTGTAAGTATATTCCTTGTAATTCCTTGTATTTACCTCGTAATTTTTGTAAGTATATTCCTTGTAATTCCTTTTATATACCTTGCAATTCCTTGTATTTACCTCGTAATTTTTGTAAGTATATTCCTTATAATTCCTTTTATGTACCTTGCAATTCCTTGTATTTACCTCGTAATTTTTGTAAGTATATTCCTTCTAATTCCTTGTATATACCTTGCAATTTTTGTAAGTATATTCCTTGTAATTCCTTGTATATACCTTGCAATTCCTTGTATATACCTTGCAATTCCTTGTATTTACCTTGTAATTTTTGTAAGTATATTCCTTCTAATTCCTTGTATATACCTTGAAATTTTTGTAAGTATATTTCTTGTAATTCTTTGTATATACCTTGTAATTTTTGTATGTATATTCATTGCAATTCCTGGTATATACCTTGCAATTTTTGTAAGTATATTCCTAGTAATTTTTGTAAGTATATTCTTTGTTTGAAAGTCTGTTGTGTTGTTGGTTTACTTTACAAATGTCCTGATTGACTCTTGAAAAACAACTCTCCCTAAATAACATTTTATTTATTATAGAAATTTCGAATTCTTGAGAAATCAAATTATAAATATACGACTTTTTGGAAAATTTGAAGTTTAGAAACTATTCGAATGATGTTCGTATTTTGTTAATTAAAATAACTAAAATGTGTAACCTTTACAATTCAAAATTATTTCGACTATTAAATAAAATAATTTAATTGTTATTAAAAATTATTTTTTGCATGATATCGCTCATGGGCTGTAATGAGTGGCACAACTAAAAAAAAAAAAAAAAAAAAACGCGTTCTGGACTAAGAACAGGTGTAAATATGGAAATACACATTCTTTCCAGCAGCACAACTCATAATTTAACTTCTGTAATCTTCGTTTAAGCAAATTGATGCATTTCTTATACATAGCAATGAAAACTCACTTACCTCAAAACTTTATTTTTTGAGTTGTGCCGCTATTGTAGCCCATGAGAGATATTATCTCTGGATGAACGAAATTAATAATTGTGAGCAAAAACTTAAAAAGTTTCCGAGGTATGGCAAATTATGTATAAAGTAAAATTAACATGACGGGGTCCAAACTCTCGACCTCTCTCCTAGCTAAACCAGGGTTGCCAACTTTCCGTGCAAAAATTTTATTCTAATGGTAGCTATGTTTATATGTAATATTTTATAATCACTTATTTTCCACACCATTACATGTGAATGATTTAAAAGTTCTTAATGCAAAGCCCAGCTCTTTCGTGATGAGGCTTTTAAAATGTTGGCAAAATTACCAAAAGCTTTGGTTTTTAATTTTCTACCACTCTATAAAATATTATGCTATATATCCAGCATCCATCGAATGCCGTCTTGTGTCGCAAATTTATGCTACGTAAGCTTCTCACAGGGTTGCCAACTTTCCGTGCAAAAATTTTATTCTAATGGTAGCTATGTTTATATGTAATATTTTATAATCACTTATTTTCCACACCATTACATGTGAATGATTTAAAAGTTCTTAATGCAAAGCCCAGCTCTTTCGTGATGAGGCTTTTAAAATGTTGGCAAAATTACCAAAAGCTCTGGTTTTTAATTGTCTACCACTCTATAAAATATTTTGCAAAAAGCGTAGTTGTTGGCAGACCTGGTTAAACTATTAGGACTTTATTTTCCAGTTTGACCACTACTCTTGGTCAGGAGTTTAAATCAGTCGGAAAATAAATATGTTTCTATGTAGAGGAAGTACATTTTTGTGTCTGATTTCGTAACTTAAAATATCATCTGCACTTATTAGTTAGATTAAACAGATTTCAAAGAATAGCGATAATATTGAAAATTCTTTAAACTTCTGAATATTTTTTTTTTTTTTTGAAAACCAGACTCATGATAATAACATATTTATAATAACATATAAATTAGTTCCAATATTGAAGAGGTAGCTAAAACGGGGAATTATCGGTATTAACTCCTTGTTAAAAATTTAGCATCACTTTCTCATTTTTAAAATTGAGTTCGAACTTAGTAATACATACCCATAGATTTTGCCTAAAGTTTTGTATCGTTCTGCATCCAAGTCTTCTACATTCTAGAAAGAAACAACATTAGTATATTATTAATATGTGATAAAAGTTTATACTGTGGTTGTAGAAGGGAACAGCGAGCCCCCTCTAATTTTAAATAAAATCCCAATGTTTCGTGTCTTTGTATTTTTTTATTTATGCTAAAAAAAATTTGTTTATTGCAAAATTTGTTTATTACAGTATTTTTTAGGTACTGAAAATATTTTTTGTCCTTTTAAACTTAGGTAATTAGTTAAAGTTCTGTATGCAATTTCTTGCTGCTGTATTACTGCTGACGTATTTGACACGAAATACCAAAATCGAAGTTCCTTAGCCCAAATCGATGATTCAATGGTTTCTTACTTCTGGTTTGTTAAAAGAAACGAAAAAAAAAAAAATGAAGTCAAGTTTAAGAACAAGATTTTAATTAAAAACAAGATTTTAATGGAAAACAATAACACTATTATACTTAAACATCGGTGGATTATTTCCGATATGATCGTTGAAGTTTCAAGCAAATTATCAGTCTATGGTTTTAATAATATCGAATCGAATGTTAAGTTTCAGTTTTAGGCGCCATCTGTAGATTTTACGATTTTACTGATGTTCAAGTGAACTTCAAATAAAACTACCAGCCTGGAATTCACTTGATAAGTTATTCTTTACCGTTCTGGCAACAATTTAGATTTAAAAGAACAATTTAACAAGCCCTTAATAACTGTTTATTTTATTTAGCGTTAAATTATGTCATGAATATAAATTAAATTGGGAAAACAACTTTAAAGTGGTTACAATTTAGAGAATTTTAAACCAAATGCAGTCAGACACAAATACTTTCAATAACACTTCAACATATTATATGTATATTTTTTTTTAAAAAAAAGTAGTAGACTACACAACTTGCTCACTCAGTCCGCCAATCCCCGTAATTACTTCTTCTCATGTATCAGTGTTTTTCTTTTCATAAACGTCAACATTTTCCACAAAAACACATAAAGTTTTGTTTTCAAAATATACAGTTGTTATTGCTTTAAGTAAGAGCACTTTATTAATAGTACGTTAATCGGTACAAAAGAGACGATTACTTAGATTTGAAAAATAATCATTTGTTCTTGAAAAAAATTAACTTAAGGACTACAAATTGCGGGAAACAGTACGAAGAAATAAATAAGAAGTAATTTTACTCGTTGACGATACTTATAATAACAGTTCCAAAGGGGAACGGTTTTTATCGCTATAAATTAAACTTTTTTATAATCCTAATACATACAATACATTAAAGCAGGGTTTCTTAACCTGTGGTTCATGGACCCCTTAGTGGTCCATGAGTCATATTTTGGGGGTCCACCGACTACTTTTAATTTTTAAAACGATTGGATCAATAATATTTAAATAACATTGATCTTTTTTTTCTAAAAGGTGAAAATACATACATATTTGAAACTAGGTGATTGAGATACCCCAAATTCACTGTGGACTACACACAGCCCTCTATTATCCCCGTCATATTTTTAACATCCTCCACCAACCGGCTTTCAGTTTGCACCATCAGGGGCAACCCCCTGATTACGTCCGATGTGCTATTTTTATAATCCTCTATCAACCCCTCATTTTTTGTGAGCCCTCCCTTTGCTCTTTTCCAATTGAGACCTCTTAGATATGCCAGCGATCCTCTCGATATGAGGAAAAGAACATTCACAAACCATATAAAAATTTAAAATTGTTAAAAACACAAAGTAGCCTTTGAATTTTATTTCAACTGAAAATAAAGTAAAATTAATTAATGGTTTTTGCAGGATTTTTTTACAGGGGGTGGTCCGTGACTTCTTAAAATTTTTTAAAAGGGGTCCATTATACCAAAAAGGTTAAGAAACACTGCATTAAAGTTTTCAAATGTAATTTTGAGGAATATTTTGGAAATCTGATCTTAATAATGATCAAAATAATTAGTGTTTAAATTTTTTGTTTTTTCAGCAGTACCTTTTAAGGTATCCGACTAATTTCGACGACGTTTTTTTTTAGTTTGAATATAAAATTTTAAAAAAGCTAGTTGTTTTATTACGTTTATTATTTGTTTTATTTGTTATTATTTGTTTTATTACGGTTAGAATCTTATAAAACTAGCAAAAGAAATTATCATCATTATTATTTTCCTTTTATATGACCATTTTTAGGTAAAAATGGCTTTTTTTTTTTCTTTTTTTTTTTTTTTTTTTTTTTGCATAAACGCTAAACATTGTAAAAACATTTCTATTGCCTAAAACAAAACAAAATACTTTGAGGATTTTATTAAGCAGGCTATCAGCTATATTTTTTTGAACTACTATATTCAAAGCAAGTGCATCATATACTACTGAATTAGGGATCAATGTAGTTTTAAAAAAAGCAAATTTTTAAACATTTTTACACTTGTCTTTGCGAAAAAACATGCATAAAAAATTAAATTCTAGTTTTTCCTCTTAGTCTGTACTTCAAACCATGTGTGCTATAGTCATAAACACACATGAAATATTGTAGACAATTATTTTCAAAACAACATGAGATATCGTGTTTAAGGTGGTGTAAAATGTGAAGAGAAAAAAATCTGATTCTGAGATAAACGCAGTTAAAGACTTAAAATCATTTGTCGATCCACTGTTATCACCTTCCCCCAAATTGCTATATGTTAGTAAATAATTGGAATGCAAACAAAAAGTTAAGTATTTGCAGAAAGAGAAGAGTAGAGGGATTGCAAATTTATAATAAACTCAATTTCGAAAATTTTGCCCAAAAAAATGTTTTTGCACGAGTCAGATACCTTAAATTGTAGATATTTTAAAATATGCACAAGCGCCAATAACAGTTTCATCCAAAACAGGCTCCGTCATCAACCAAACTCTTGATACCTATTTTCCGTTAATAAAATAATAATTCTTATGAGGAAATTATGCTTTTTTTTTTTTTTTTTCTTTTGCAACGTAGGTTGACTAAAAGGTTTTCTTGACAAGATTGTCAAGGTTACTTGTAGGTTTACTTTATTTATTTAGCTGTCTCGATTACAGGAAAAGTTATTTTTCTCCGGTCCGCCTTAAAAATAATAAAAGAAAATGAATTCCATGATCAAGAGAATGGTTGATGCATGCGGCCATTGATAAAATTTAAAGGGATAACATATAGTTATATAATATATTTTAAATTTGAAACAAAAAAAAATATTCTTAAACACTTAATGCATTTTTTTTTCTCAGTCGTCCCTAGAAAGGGACGGTGGACGAACTAACGAGATAAAAGTTGAAACCTTTATTCAACTTACATTCTGAAAATTGTCCTTGAGTGATCCAATGAATGGATAAGGTTTTACGTACGGAACATTTCTTTCCTCCCAAAAAGTGTGATTTCTGGTGGAGAATCTGAAATAGAATTTGTGATTATTTAATATCTTTTTATGAAAAGGTACAAAACCATTTAAGACGCTAAACAATTAATTTAACAAGATAATTTAAAATTTAAGTACAGATTTTTTTTCCAACACTAGATAAATGTTTGATTTTTTAGATACAATCGTTTGCCTTAACATTTCTTAACGAACTCAATTATTGCTGTAAATATTTCAAACATAGATTGCATAATAAGAACAGTATGCAATATAGATCCAGGCATGCATTATAGACATTGCTGTATAGATCCGGTAAGCTGTATTTGGCGATTAATTTAAAAAAAATATAATTATTATAAGTTAATTGAGATCTCAGTGTAAGTAACTCAATTACGAACAAAAATAAAATAAAATAAATTACCTTACCGATAAATAAAGTACACTAGAAGTCCCAACGCAGCAGTTATAACATAGGTATTGAACAAAATATCCATTAAATCCATAGTTAGATGGTGTTCAAGGATTACGTTAAAATTTCATTCCATGAACACATTGAATTTCGCATATATAGTGGATGAGCGAATCAAAACAAACCCGATTGCCACTAGAGAATGAGATTAGAGACGACAGTGCGATGACGCAATAGCTGAGAGAGAAAAAAAATAAAAAAGATAATTGTAGATAAATTAAATATTCCTGTTGACCTAAGCATTGAAAAAAAAATTATAAAATAAAAACTTCCTTCTACAGTTTCGTTTCAAAGATCGCATTATCAAAACTACTTGTTATGTTTTATTTATTCTATTCAGGATTTCCTCTCTATATTTTGGATGATGATAAACAATTCCACTCTTACCATTAAATAATGCAATTATTTAAGTGGACTATTACACAGTAGAATATTTTATATATCATAAGCCTTACATTCATATATCATACCTTTCTTATCTATGGAATAGGATAAATTTATACATTTTATATATAAGACAAACAAAAACAAAATAGCTTTTCTAAACCATGTGTTAATTAAAAGTTATTTTTATCAGCTTCTAATGGTGCATGTATGCTTTTAATTTTCTATAATAGTAGCTGTGCACGAAAAAAAATTAACAAAATAGCAACATGCCAATCAAAAATAAATAAAAAAAACTCTTTAAAATAAAAATAAAAAACTCGTGACAAAATTCACCATCAGAGAGGGATAGACGTAGAGGTCAAATCTTGAATCTTTATTTAATCTTCTTTTATTAGTGCAATAATTCTCTCTCTCTTTTTTTTTTTTTTTTTTTTTTTTTCCTTTTTTTTCGCGGCACACATTTAACTATTTCGAAATTTGACGACACACAAAGAAAAGAATAAGTTAAAAATTTGCTTACTTACCTATAATACACTGTATAAAATAGGTTATGATAATGATTTTGAATGATAAATAATATGTACTACAAAATCGTAAACTTAATAAGCAGTATGTTTATTAAGGTATTAATTATAAGTTAATAATAAAAGCTTCAGTTTGTTGTTTTTTGATAAATTGTTTTTATTAATATTGATTTGCATTTGTTTTTATTAATATTGATCGCATTACTATTGATTTTATATTTGTTTTTATTAATATTGAATTTTTTCCTTTCTCAATATTTATTGTATTTAATTGTTAAATATATTTTTTAAAATTTTCATGACACTTTTTTTAGAACTGTGTTTAATGTAGTTTTCAGTTCCATATAGTTTCCTAACTTAAAAGATTTTAATCTATTTGAAAATAGCTACAGAAGCTAGCGTACTTCCTTCTTCTATTCGTACTCTCCACACGCTAGCATGCGAAGTGTTGCCATAGGTAGAGAGTTCTGCTCTACGCCACCTATAGCCCATTTCGATCGCCAATTCTTAATACATTTAACCAATTACACTAATTTTTAAATAAATTTATTCTAAAAACATCTTTTTTGTGGGTATATCACACGATAAAAATTATCTGCAACAAAACCGGCAAGGCAATCTTATTCTCCACTTTCTCCGAAAATTGCTCGAAAATCCTCGTGTGATATAGAAATCACGGTTGCCAGAAATATTAGCAACTTGCTTCGCTCCGTTGAGAAAAAATTTTTCTCTTATTAAAAGCAACTCACACTTGAACCAATCAGATCGTTTGCTTTTTATGACGTTTCAATTTTATGCGATGACGTATATAAATGTAAATAAAAATGGCGGTGACGTTGATTAAGAGGATGATTGGATGAATTTTTTTTATTCCTGAAACGGAACAGTTTTTTAGTTTTATAATAACATTTCCTTTTAAATTAAAGCATTAAAAATACTTTCTCATAATCAGATTACCATCTCAATGCAGTTAATGTACCATAACAGTAATCTGAATATCATTTTAGTACCGGTGAGCTCAGTGAATTATGTTCTAGATAAATTTTCTTTTAAAGTATTTATTTGTTTTTAACTAATAAAATTAAAACTTATTATAGCTTGTTCCAATCAAAGTTTTGATTACTTTAAATAGAAATAATATCTATTTCTATGTATGTAAAGATTTCTAATGGCGGAAAGCTTCGTTTCGAAATATTCACCAAGTAACTCGGCAAATTTTGTTGCATTTTTATAAAATAAAATATAATAATGGTTGTATTTCTTTATTTTTAAATTTTAGTCTTTATTTCTATTATTTGTAAAAGCATGCGTTCGATTATTTGTAAAAAAAAAAATTTTTTTTTAATTATTATTATTATTTGTGAAATAATAATTTTATTCTTCTCTAAGAATTCTTTTAACTTTCGAAAAATTTATTTTAAAACAAATTAGAAAACATGTGTGGCAAATATTCACCTTGTCTCTTACAAAGTTACCCTATATTTTGGTAATTATTGAAAAGCATTAAAAAAAGGTAGTAATAGAATCTATAGGAAGTAATTTTTAAAAATACAAATTTATAAATTCTTAATCCCCTTATCTGATTCTACATTCATCTACTGCTTGTTTTTTTTTTTTTTTTTTCTGTATGATGATTTGCATAATATTTTGTTTAGTATTTTTCAAAGTTAACTATGGGTACTTTACTTTTTATTTATACTTTTCATTCATCTATTGATGCTTTACTTTTTATTTATACTTTTCATTCATCTATTGATGCTTTACTTTTTATTTGTACTTTACATTTATCTATTCGCGATCGCAACGAACTATAGGGGGCGTTGTTGTATGAGACGAAAACCTGCGATTTCTATATGAACAGTCATTCAGTTACTTAAGAGACGTCTTTAATGTAGTTTATTCTTTGCTTTAATGTAATGCTTATTAAATTTAAAAAAGAAAAATGTTTGATATTCTTTCTTATGCAAGCGAAAACAAAATGGTATCTCTTTTTTTTAGAGAAGGAACATCGAAAGCACATCGGAAAAATATTTGTACATAAACAGAAAAAAAAAATGTATATTCTTATAAGAGTTAAACCCTACTGCCCGAGAAATAGTTTTGCTAAATTTAATGATATAACATGAAAAGCCTATTTAAACTTTCCATAGTTTTAAGAATCATATTACTTCAAAAATTAAAATGAACAAAAAGTGTACATAAGCCTCATAATTTTATAAATTCAATTTTGGAAAAAAAAGTTTTTTTACAACAATTTTTATCAAAAACTTTTAAGTTTCAATAAAAATCACTATTTAGAAACTGGAAAACGTAAAATAAAGAATGCTTACGAAAAAAAAAAAAAAAAAAAAAAACTTTTTTGACGCCATTTTTTAGTGCTACGAAAATTTGTCTTTGGGATTTGCCAAAAACAAAACAAGGTGCAATTTTATTTTTCATGAGCGAAATATTTCACCAAAGAAACGAAAATGTACCAATTCTTATGACATGAAACTTTATTATGGTAAACGTACGTTTTGGAAATGTAATTTCATTTGGAATCTTATTTATTAGAGTTCATATGGAGACGAAAGAAAATAGAGATTTTTTTGAATCTATGTTAAACTCTATATCGGCCCATTTTCCAGCGAAATTTCGATTAATTACTTTGATTTTAAATAAAATGTTTTAATATTCGAAAGTGTTTTGATTTTAAATTAAGTGTTTTATTTTATGATCCGTCGCAAAAATTTTAGGTGTAGATTGGCGGCACTTAAAAACCGCCAAATCTGTAGTTGCGGTGGCGTTAATACGTAAGTACCGAAATTTTATTCCGTACTTTTCTGAATCATATTACTTCAAACATTAGAATATGCAAGACGTATACATAAACACCATTTAAACTATTTAATTTTTCAAAACAAATATTAATTTAACTAAAAATTTTATCAAAAAATTATAAAGTAAAAAACATAAAATAAAGAATTCTTTGGATAAAAAAAACAATTTTAAAAATTCCTCGGTACTTACGTATTAACGCAACCAGGCCAAAATTCGCATAAATCACCAAATTTGGCGACCCTACTTACGGCAACCCTAAGTTATTTATATTATTTTTCTTCACACATCTTGAATAAATGTATACCGGGCAGTGGCACTTGACCTTAAAAAAACATCAGTGTAGGATAAACCGGGCAAATGCATACCGGGCAGTGGCACTTGACCTTAAAAAAACATCAGTGTAGGGTATACCGGGCAGTGGCACTCGAACTTAAAAAAACATCAGTGTAGGGTATACCGGGCAAATGTATACCGGGCAGTGGCACTTGACCTTAAAAAAACATCAGTGTAGGATAAACCGGGCAAATGTATACCGGGCAGTGGCACTTGAACTTAAAAAAACATCAGTGCAAATCGCATACATACAAAAAACATAACATACAAATCGCGCCAACCTGGTTGCGATAATACGTAAGAACCAATTCCTCATATTGAAATAAAAACTTCCATATTGTTTCTTTTTTTTTCTTCTAGTTCTTAATCAGACGTAAAAAACCATTCTGTAGAGAACTATCATCAAATAAGAAAAAAAATTATTTACAAGAAAATTTTTTATTATAAAAATCATAACGCTTACCTGATTTATAAATCTGGAGAATTCCAGAATGAAATGTTCTTCGTTTCAAAATTTTATTTTCAAATAATATATACATAGAGTATCTCTTCATTACTTTTGGAGAACATACCACACAGCAAAATTTTATAATTGTAATATCTCGATATGAATTTTAATATGTAGCTTTAAAACAGAATAGCTGAATTCTAGTTGAAATTATTCTTTCAAAACTAAAAAATACTTAGCAAGAAAACGATAAAAATGTATTAATAATCAGCACAAATGATACTATTTTAAGTAATACGGATGATACTTTATTGTCGTTTTCTGAATTATGTAGATACAGAAATATATACTATTCTATAAAGAAGAAGAATATTCAATAACTATTACAGTTCTGTACGTTCACATTTATTCATTGGAATGAAGAAAGCAATGTTGACTTCACTTTAATTTGTAATGAATTGAAGACAGAAGAAAAGTATTTTACCGTATTACACCAACACCTCCTAGATTAGGGATGGGCAAACTTTTTTGGTCGAGGGCAAAAAATAGAGGGGGGGAAAATGGTGGGCCGAGTAAAAACTTCTAAAATAAAAAAAACGATATACAAGTTTTAATTTAAATATTTAATGTAATGAATGAAATTGCGATTTCATTTTTAAAAGTTCCTTATATTGAGGTTCGAAGTGAGATGTGCTTATTTTAAGGAACGAGGCTGAATGCTTGTTTGTTAGTCTATTTCTAAAAGGATTTTTTTCTAAGGTTCATAGTTGAAAACACTTGTTCACATATATAAGATGAAGCAAACATAGCACTGATTTTCTGGGTATAAGATATTAAATTTTGGAAACAAGCTTTTGGTAATGATTTCTTCAAATCAAACTTTGGCATTTTTAGAAACAACAATAGTGTGAAATCTTTCCATACGCAATAAATAATGTTAGAATTCGCACCGGCAGAAAAACCCGCTCGTCGGAGCTTAAAATGCGTTTGCAACATGTGAAGCACAATTCACCTATGTTAAATTCCATATGTCTGCTCCTCGAGAAAGACAAACGCTCGTTGGAGCTAATCTGAGGCTATTCTATAAAGAACTTCTGCTTTCAACATTTTACTAATTGAAGCTGTCTGTGTTAACTGTGCCTGTCTTAACACCAATTCCATCAATCGAGAAAGTAAAAAGGTATTCAGTACTTTGTTTAAAAAAATTGCTTTAAACAAAGTAATTTATGTATAATGTATCTTGGTATATTCGCCACTGATCGGAAAGTTAGAATTCTATCCGCGGGCCGAATAAAACCTTCCGGTGGGCCAAAGTTTGCCCATCCCTGTCCTAGATGAAGGAAGGCATCAGCACGGATCAATTTAGTAATCCGATGTGACGAAGTTAACTGCGCAGTTGATGAAAAATAAGAAAGATGTCATTACGTTCGGGGTACTAAGCTGCGCAGTGGTTGAAAATACAAGATGAACTAGAACAAGATGAACTAGAATTCAGCTATTCTGTTTTTAAGCTACATATTAAAATTCATATCGAGATCTTACAATTATAAAATTTTGATGTGTGGTATGTTACCTAAAAGTAATGAAGGGAGAAACTATGTATATATTATTTGAGAATAAAGTTTTCAAACAAAGAAAATATCATTTTGGAATTCTCCGGCCTTATAAATCGGCTAAGTGTTATGATTTTTATAATAAAAAATTTGCTTGTAAATATTTTTTTTTTCTTATTTGATGATAGTTCTCTACAGAATGGTTTTTTTACGTCTGATTAAGAACTATAAGAATAAAAAAAAAAGAAACATGAAAGTTTTTATTTCAATATAAAGAATTTTTAAAATCGTTTTTTATCCTAAGAATTCTTTATTTTACGTTTTTTAGTTTATAAGATTTTGATAAAAATTGTTGTCAAAATACTTTTTTTGAATAATTAAATGGTATAGCATTATGTGTTTATGTATACTTCTTGTATATTCTAATGTTTGAAGTAATATGATTCAGATCAGTATGGAAGAAAAATTCGGTACTTACGTATTAACCACAGCTACAGATTTGGCAGATTTTTAAGTGCCACCAATCTACACTTAAAATTTTTGGAAAAAATCTTAAAATGAAACACTTTGTTTAAAATCAAAGTAGTCAATCGGATTTCGGTGGAAAATGGGCCGATATAGAGTTTAGCATAGATTCAAAACAAACTTTTCTCTCACCTGATTCTATAGCCGTTATGAACTCTAATAAATAAGATTCAAAATGAAATAACATTCAAAATGAAATAACATTTCCAAAACAGACGTTTACTAAGATAAAGTTTCATGTTATGGACATTAGTACATTTTCGTTATATTTCACTCCATAAAATATTTCGCTCCTAAAAAAATAAAATTGCATCTTGTTTTGTTTTTGGCAAGTCCCAAAGACGCATTTTCGTAACACTAAAAAATGGCGACAAAAAAAGAATGGTTCTTTTTTTATTTTTTTTATTTCGTAAGCATTCTTTATTTTTCGTAAAAATTTAAATGGGCCTTTCATGTTATACCATTAAATTTAGTAAAACTATTTCTCAGGCATTAGGTTTGAACTCTTATAATAATATACCTATTATACCTATATATACCTATTTTTTTCTCTTTATTTACAAATATTTTTCCGATGTGTTCTGGATGTTCCTTCTCTAAAAAAAAAAAGAGATACCATTTTGTTTTCGTTTGCATAAGAAAGAAAACAAACATTTTTCTTTTTTAAATTTAATCAGCCACAATAAAGATGGAACGTTACAATGCTACATTAAAGACGTCTCCAGTGTAACTGAATGACTGTTCATATGGAAATCGCAGGGATTCGGCACATACAACAACGCCCCCTATAGTTCATTGCGATCGCGAATATTTTGGTTTTTGAATTTGAAATTTATTCTAACCCGTTACGGGTCTTTCTTTGGTTTTTGTAAGTGTATTCTAACCCGTAAGGGGATTTTCTATATTTTATTGAAAGATTATTATTAATCCGATACGGGTAATTTAATGTCGTTACGGTATTTGTTGTGGTGTTATATAAATGTTTTTTTTAATAAAACAAAGAACTGTTTTAATATAGCTTGATACGTTACAATGTAAGTTTATTTACTAATTTTTCTATATACTTTCATTTTTAATAGTCTTTCATTTATAAATACAATTTATTTTTTAAAAACAAATTTTAGTCCAAACATAGGAACTACAAAACCAAATATACCTGCCATCTTTTATTAGTGTATAGAATAATCTTTGATCTAGAATAAACATATCTGTCAAACGTAAAAGAGGTTTATAAGGGATACCTGAAGGCTTAACTGATTCCAAATTAATGGTATTTAATCTCCCTTATTCTAATAATATATTGGTAAAATTTTATTATGATAGTGAATTCTTTCTTTAATTTCAGATATTTTGTGGAATCCTGTAAGGTTTTCTAGTGTAGAAGGAAAAAAATTTATTATTGTTTTTATGATTGAAATTAAAAAATGTACATGAATAATGTTCTAAATTTTTCACTTGATATTGAATGTTTAATTTTTGAAATTAATTATTGCACTATTTAGAATGCAAGACACGTTTAAAGCCTATAATAAAATATTAGGGTACATAAAAAGTATGCTCTTAATGAAAATATAATATAATGAAAATATAATAGTTAATAATAAATTTCAATTTATATGGTGTGTATTACAATATATTTGTCCCAAAATAAATCCTGTCACTTATAATTAAATTAACTTATTCCAATAATGAATGTTTTAAGATTTACAATAAAAAATTGTTGAAATCCTCTTATATTTAAAAGATTTTTAAAAAGAAAGTGGTATTGCATAAAAGTAATATTCCTGATATGCAATGTGTAAATGATGAATAAAAGTGATGATCCCTTAATGCAATGTAAATGAATTCTACAATAAAATTCTGATCAAATCAAAAGTTGTATATTCAGTAAAAGTTGTATTTGTATGTAAATCAAAAGTTGTATATTTCATACAATAAACCCTAATTTCTTTTAAAGAATTATTTTAAAGCACTATTTTATAGTATTAAGCGTAAAAAATTAAGCTTGAAGAAATGGCTTACTTGTTTAGATAGCAATGTCAGTTCCATAAAGTGGTATAAGTCAAAAAATTGTACTTTCTATGCATAAAACTTTTATTTGCTAAACTATTAAATCAGACAGCTTGGTTTTATTGGTTTACGTATTTAATATTGCTAACTATAGTTAGCAATGTTTAATACGTAAATATGTATAAATAAACTATACTTTTATTCATAAAACATAAATGACTTCTATAACATTAGTCACTCGATTCAACGTAAAAAAAAATCTTAAAAATACTAGATAGTATTTAAATCCATCCTCCTTTTACCCCCTTCTCCTTTTAGAAATGCAACACGAAATTCATTGATATCTTAATATCATTTTATATTATGAGCTAGAAATTGTTGTTGTAGTTGCAGTTCATTTACGTCGCACTAGAGCTGCACAACAGGCTATTGGCGACGGTCTGGGTAACATCCCTGAGGAAGATCCGAAGACATGCCATCACAATTTTGATCCTCATCAGAGGGGATGGCACCCCCGCTTCGGTAGCCCGACGACATGCACGCGAAATCGAGCACTTTACGGTAGAACAGTTTAACGAGGACCAATACCGCGCACCCTCGGTCCCTACACAGACTGGTCCAAGTGGTCACCCACCCGCACACTGACCGCAGCCAGTGATGCTTGACTTCGGTGATCTGCTGGGAACCGTGTCTTAACAATCAGTCCACTACGGGACATGAGCTAGAAATCATAATCCTTTTTATACTATGCTACTCCACTAATGTGGAAATAAAGTGTTCAGAATTTTTATTTGCAGCTGAATAAAGACTCTAAAATGTACATAACTAAATAAAAACCAATAAATATTCTACAGCGTGTGTGATTTCCGTTTCCTACCTTTACAAACATCGTTGAAAATATGCGAGATAATGGCATCACATGAAAAAATAAAATATGAGTCAAAGGTTTAGATAAATAGAAACTTAACATCATGTAAAGAAAGAAAGACACTAGATAGCGCTTTTAAGTATTCACTAATTTTGGTCCTATGTTTCTGTTATGAGACAAAAATAAGCAACTGAAAACCATACAGGTTCACTTGAAGTTCAACGCATTCACAAAGATCTTTGTTTGCCGAGATTTAATTATAAACCAAGTATAAAGAAATATATCTACATGATATTAAAAATGTTTATCACAAATATTAATACCTTACAATTCAGTATAAATAGTACTTCGTTTAACAAAATAATAATTTTAAATTGCTCTCATAATTCGTAAGATAAGCCTAACAAAAATTCTATCTTTCGAAATTAAGTAAGTATTGTATATCATGAATGTTAAGATGTGAATGACTTCTTCTTTAGTATTTAGCATTTTTAGTTGTTTTATTTATCATTTTGTTAAGTAAACTTGTGAAAAAAAATTTTTTGAATTACTGCGTGAATATTTACTGTGGTAACGGGTCTGCCCAGGGCAAATTTACTGCCGTTTAGCAGTACTTTCTCAAATTCATTTTTAGGAAAAACGGTAGTTTCTCAAATTACTTTTAACATATTTTCGAAAAATATTTAAATATTTTATTTTGGCATATTTTTGTGTTCATTTTTTAATATAATTTATAAATTTTACAAATTATATCTTGAATTTTCACAGAATAGGTATTTCTCAAAAAAACCTAGACAGACCCCTGGATAAGCATCGTTTGTAATAATTATATAAATTAGTATATATATAACTGCAGCCTTTAATTTTTACAAAGCATAAAAAAAAGTAGTAGAAATATCAGCTATTAAATAGACCTGTATTGTATCTACGCGCTTTTTAAACTTTAATAATATTATATCAGGTCAAGAAATTCCAGTTCTAAAGATACTAGATTAGATAATAAAGATGCTACAAAATTTTTGCTTGTTACTATCTTACTTTAAAATCTTAATTTTTAAAATGTTAACAGATAAAGTAATGAAGTATTAAAAAATTTGTAACTACCGGAACACTAAAATAATATATAAAATTTAAAAATATTAGTTGTAATATTGGTTAGTTTAAACTAGGTTATCTTAAGTTTTCAAAATTTCCAAAACCATAGCCAAGAAGCAAGTGACTCCTAATTTATTTATTTATAATTATTATTTTTTTGTTGCAGAAAATGTTGTCACGTGATTTGAAAACACTTCCAAAAGCAGCTTTATCGCTGTCTAATGGCATGTAGAATTTAAAACGTAACATTTTGAAATATGTAATTTACGCAACTTCCTTATATAATTTTTAAATCTTACTTTATAAAATATTAATTTCAACATTTCTTTTTTAAATTAGTCTGCTTAATTAATTAGTAATTACTACTAGATGTATAGTGATTAAAATATGAAATAATTTAGTGGAATTTGCATAAATTTTTATATTATTGATATTTTTATTTTATGCAAGCTTTTTTGTATTTAAATGTTCATGGATATTATAATTGGATTCATTTGGAAATCAGCATATCTATTGCTGAAACATATGTGTCTGCTCTGCAATGGACAATTGCAGCGTATCATAAATTTTTTATTTTCATATTTAACTTATTGGAAATTCTCTGCTGAAACCGAAAATCTGATTGTTTTTTTCGCAAATGTTAATTTATTTAGTTATTAACCATTTAAATTGCCCCTAAAGGCCTCCATAAGTGATGCAATAAAAAATGATGTGATGACGTCACATGTGCTGAATAGAAACGTGTAGTTTCCAAACGCTAAGGCTATTTCAATGCTCTTTAAGTTTTGATATCACGTATATCATATAAACATCCTTTCTAAAGTATTAGTAAAAATTTTGTGAATTAAATTTACGGTTTTGAGAGTGTGCAAAATGAAAGAAAGATTTTAAAACTTCAAGCATTGTTATTTATCACTAAAGTATCTGAAGAAATGATTATACAGCTCTTTACAGAGAATCGACATTTCTATTTCGTTGAAATCAGTCATATTAAAGTTAATAGAAAATAATATTTTATTCCACTTTTAAACAAAAATAATGCTCCATTACAACCTAATTACTTAATTAAAATATGTCGCAGATTGGATAGAGATAGTATGCATTTAGATAGAGGATGGATGTTTTAATAATTCGTTATTGCGTTAAAACAAATCAGTATTTTCATAAATCTAGTCCATCATCTTTATTATCTATGTGCTAATGTTCAAGAATTCAAATAATATAATTTTAAGTGAATATTTACTAATGCAGTTTATGTCTATTTACTATGCATAGTATATTTACTATGTATTAAATATTTAAATACACATTAACGCTTATATTTATTATTCCTTGCGTAAATAGGAATTTCGGTACATTCAGGAATTATTTTTAAATTTATAAATTTTAATTCCTTTTTCTGCAATATAGTATTGACAAAGTATGGTTATTCATTTCTCTCCTTATTTTTGCAAACTATTTGTCAGTGCTTGCAATAAAGAATTCTGAAGTAGTGAAATTAATACATTATACATTTTTAATTTTTTAAAAAAATTATTATCTCAGGTTAAGCATTCGGTCTAGCCGAAAATGTATCAACACTTTCAAGAACCCAGTACATGGAAATATATCTGACCATCATCATCACCCTAGTTATACTTAAAATTTCAATTAATTTCTCATTTATCCACATCTAATTAACTCATTTATTCACAAAATTTCAGCGAATATAATTTAGCTAGAAGTTTTTGTTTTAGCTCAACCTGCGGCCCATTAATCCTCGATGTGCGGCCTGCCGCCTCTATCTGAACAAAGTTGAAAAGAATAATTAAATATTTTTTTTGAAAAAGAAAAAAAATTTAAATTTACACGTCTAATTTTTTGATGCACTCAATCTCAATCAATGTAGTTTTTCGATGGATAACGCTACGAATTTAAGAATAGTTTTGAAAATCCCAATATTTTTAATTCATCGTTAATTTGATTTAAAAATTTCAATTATCACTTTTGACGCACGCTCATCTTGTGGGCCGATTTAATCGTAAATCCAATGACTTTTCGATAGTTATTGCTACCCATTTTCACGTAGTTCCTAAATTAGCGATTTTTGAAAGTTATGAAATGCTTGATTTGTGCAAACTTCATGGAAAATCTAAATGACTTTCGATACTTTTTTCAGCAGTCATTGCTGCACATTTCTGCATGGTTTTTAAAATTTCGGTATTTTAGCATGATATTATTACGAATCGCGAGTAAAGAGTCACTCATTTAGATAACCATTTTTTTGTCATGGTTTATTTGTAACTATTTTAACACAAAAAAATTTTTTTTTCAATTCTTTGGTAATTATTGTTACACATTTCTCCATGGTTTTAAAAGCACCGTTATTTTGTATACGCTATTGCGACACTTTAATTTCAAATCCCGCATTTAAATTACTTAAAATTACTTAAATTACTTATTGCTTTATCTACATCAATTTCATCTTAAATATAAGGAGATTTTGGTTATTGTTTAATAGTTATTACTACACTTTTCCCAGTTATTTAAAAAAAATTCTGATATTTTTAATACTATAGTTTGAAAGCACGCAAGTTTTGAGTCGCACATTAAAATAATTATTTTTTACGTGCTCTGTTTGTGCCGATTTTAACATTTGCATTGTCCCAATTTTAACGCGCATTTTGTAAGAGGTTTTTCGAACATATTTTTTTTCCTTTCCCGTTATTGCTGCATTTTTACTTGTGGTTTAGAATATCCTGATATTTCAGCACAACATTACAACTCGTGAAATTCGATTCCGTTTTAATTTTTTTTGTAACTTAAAAAAAGTAATTACGCATCTTAGCCAAATCAAAAGAAAAAATAAGAGAGATGTGTACATTTATATTAAAAGCAGAAAAAATAATTCAAAACACTGGCATAATTCTTTAATCCCATGAACGCGAGCAAGTTTAACAACACACATCCAACATTGTTGTCACATAATTTAAAAATCACACGACGGGATTCGTACTTATGTGTTTAAATTCTCTTAATTTAAAAGCCACACATCATAATTCGTGTTTACGCGATCTGAAAATTGTGCAGCGCATTTTTTATTAACATTAACGAGATTTAAAAGTAATCCATCGCGATTCATATTCAATAAGATTTAAAATCGCAATTTGTGCTCTGGCGTTTAAAATATCATATGTTGTTGTTACTCTTCTCGCATTTCATATTCAGGCATTTTAAAAATCAAATTCTGATAAATTCATTCTGATTCTGTTTTCTTTCTTAAGTAATCAGTTTTGCATTTTCAAATTTTAAACATTTTAAAGTATTGAATTTTATGCAAAGATATTACAAGGTTAACTGAGAAAAAGAATTTAGTGCCTACAACAATGATGTTTATATAAAAAATACTACCTACAATTGCTGTCAATATGTCTTGTCTAAATACTTTGGCGTGTGATTGGTTAATTTTCTGTGCATGTGGCTCTTCACTCAAAAAGGTTATGCACCCCTACATTAAAGCTCAAGACCAATAATAAAAAATTAACTTATACGAAATGGAGAGAAATTCTAATTCACTTTCTTTATTATTTATTGAATAATTAAAAAATAAGCAGTAATGTTAATATTTTCTCTCAATATTTTTATTCTTTGAGTAAATAGGAACTTTGCTATGGCAAAAAATTATTTTTATATGTATTTATAAAATTTAATTCCTGTTTCTGTAATAAAGAACTAAGTCGATGCATATGCTTGATTTCAAATATTCTTATAACATAGATTAAGGCAATTAAAATAAAGTTAATAAAATCAACTGGAATATATAATTTTTTTTTTCTTTTAACTTAAAATTTCTTTGTTGAAAGAATGAATTTAAAGTTTTGCTGGGATCACAAGTTTTTTAAAAGGCTACTGCAATGCTGAAAAGAATTACATGCTTTGAATTTGAATTCACGCTAGAATAAATAAAAAGAAATTATCAATAACTTAATCTTTCCTTCATTTTAAATTCTAAAACCATTTATTCTATATACAAAATTTATCCAACATTTGCCAACCTGCCAACTTTTAATCCCTTCGAATATGATTTTTACTAGTGGTATTAAAATGGGAATGAAATTTCAATTTTAAGCCAACAACCATAATAGTAGCGCATATTACTATATATGCTTAGTTTTTTTAAGAATAGTGGTGATCAAAATCATTTAAAAATTAGGTTTATACAAGATATAATAGTATATATTTACTACCACTTTAAATATAAAAGTAAAATTTCACGCCAAATGCTTAAGAGTTGGCAGGTATGCATTTATTTCACTTCAGATGAAAATAAATCTTTGAAATGAATTTAAAGTATGCATTAAAGTTAAGATTGGTTTTAAAAAAAGAAGAAAAAAGTGAAGTTATTTTGTATTTATAACGCAACATTTAATAAGCAATAGCAATGAACTAAAAAATCTTAAATATTCATAGCTAGAAAATTTCGCCAGCTATTAATGTTTCAGTGGGTACCATTGAAATTTAATATTATAAAAATACGTTATATTGAACCCACATTTTTATTAAGCGATATTAGGGCTCAATTTTTCATACGGATAGTTATTGACCACATAGAAGTTTGGTTTAATTACAAAAATTCAAATTCAATGAAAGCAAGAACGTATTGGCTTTCACAGTTACCATGCATATAAAATTACTAGTGATCAATCTTTTTCTTGAATTATTTGGATATTAAACTATCTTTATGTTTTGACAATGAGGAACATGCTTGCGCAGGGTAATCACGTAATCTTGATAATTTTGAATAGTTTATAACTTAAAACTCTCAAAAATCAAATCAGTATGTTCAAAATTGACCTGAAATTTTTAACATACGTAACAATTTAAAATTTATTCCTTTATTAATCAGTGTAAAATCTAAATGCTTTGAATTAGCCTACTCTTCTTGCTTGCAACTATTGTTGCTAGAGACAAAAATTTAATGTGCCTGCAAAAGTCCATGAGAAATAAATTTTGTCAAACCTAAATTATGTTTTTTTTAATTTTATTTTAATTAGGCTTTTAAGTTTTAATTAATATTTTTTATTTTTTGTCAATGAAATATTCATGATGGTAACTTGCTTGGGCTGCTCAGTGAGTTTTTTTGATTGTTAAGATCTGCCAAAATTCTATGATTGTTGCTCAAAAAATATATAAGCTGAATGGCAGTTAAAAAATTGTCTTTTTAAAGCATAGACACATAGTTGAAATAAATTTCTATCTGACAGAACTTTTAAACCTAGATTCTCATAATCAGACCTGTTTTTACATCGTTGCATTATCTCTTAATATTGTAGGATAAAATTTCTTACGGATTAACTTAAAATCGATACTTTATTAGCCCACAGTAAGTTAATGTAAGTAAGTTAGATGGCACTTTTATTTTTAAGTAAAAAGACATTTTGTGTATTTGGGGTGCAATGTAGATCCACCTCCACGTGGTGCACTCTGGTAACACACTTTTGTGTGGCTAAGTGATCTACATTTTTTTTTTTTTTTAAATTTTCTTAAAATCATCTTATCCTGATATTATACAACAATAAATGTTTCTAAACCAATATTTTTTCTTAAAGTTGTATAGTTATTAGGTATATTTTTAAGGTTATGAGGATGTTGCCTGAATATTAACGCTGTTTTTGAGTCACTATTTATCACCTTTTAAAAAATGATAGTAATTTTTTACTAAATTTTCTACTATGACCCGCGCTAAGCCCTGAAAATATTTAAAAAATACTTTCGGAACACTTGGTTCAGAAGTATTTCATGATTCAACATACAGTTGCATGTAACACCCGTGACTGTCAAATTGGTTTGGACTGTAGTGGAGCTAACCAATGATCTTTGTAGTTTGCTGGTGGTAAAATCATGGGTAGATCCACACATAAAGCTATAATTCTCTTCTCTTGATTGATAGTCTTCTTTTAATTTTTTTACACAAGCTTTGAAGTCCAAGACACCAAACACAAGATGTCTAGACTCACACATTTGAGAATAACTGAGCAGAATCGCACCTCCTTTTATACTCCTCGAGACGAAAATAAATCCAGTATGGCGTCAAAGAACCCGTTTTTTTTTCTCCAGATGATTCAGAGAATTTTTTTTTATAAATACATCTGTCTCTTCGCAGTTAAAGCCCCTCCTGCAGCCAGGAGTTTTCCCAGCTGAGACTGAAAATATGTTTTGAGTCCTCTTGCTTTCCATAAGCACCTCTATGTCCACAAATGTAAAACTGTGTGACGTCACATGCTGCCAAGAGCACTATACTTCAAGTTCCCTTGTAATTAAAGTAGAGGGATCCACTGTTCTCAGAAGCTTGTATGACAACATGTTTGCCATCAATTGCCCCAAAACAATTAGGGAAGTTGGTAACATCCAAAAAGGATGCCAATCGTGGGAGTAGTTTTTGTTCACTTGGTTTTCTCAAGTAAATAGGAGTCAGGCAATCCCAAATGCTTTCACATGTTTCATTAATGATTGCCGCAACTGTCGATAAACTAATCTTGTGGTTGAAGACCATGCTCGTCATGGAATCTTCACTCGACAGGAATCTGAAAAATAAAAGATAGCGTAGAATTAATCTATATGCATTACATTACTTATTAATGAAAAAAAGTTAGCTTAGAAATATAGCAATTAAATTATACTAGTAGGGAAGAGGACATTATTACACATTAGTCAAAAAACTATAAGATGTTTTTTAAATATTTTGAGCAATTACCTACCTGTATTCTGGTTTAGATATGAAATAGCAAAGTTGTTGAGTTTTTCCATAATATTTAAAAAAGAAATTTTTTTCCTCTTTTCGGTACCTAACTACTTTTATAACACAGGGCAGCTGATGTTACAAGCTGTGGGATTAGTGAGGACAAACCTGATTGCTTATTAAACAGTCATTTATATCAACTCGGGGGCATCTAAAGCCAAGATGAAATCTGAGCCTTATTGCAAAATGTATAGAGGAAAAGGTGTAAATATGGGCACCCTCTTTTGTTTTTTTTGATAAAGTTACTTTCAATTTGAAAAATTCTAGATTTTTGTCTTTCATTAACAACTATAACAAGTTTCCTAAATGCGAGAAGGCAAAACAATGATTAACATCAATTATTTCATTTTAAAAACGACAATTTTCAAAAATTCTTTTATAAAAGCGCCAGAAAAAATAGGATGTAAATATGGGCCCTCTTCAAAATAGTTTAAAAACAGGATAAAACAATACAAAATGGTAGAGAATTTATTTATTACAGTAAAAAAATATTTACAGAAATCGCAAACATAACTGGCTCTTTCAGTCCCGGCACAATCTAAGTGTGCCCACATTTGGCACATAACACATTTCACCCACACCTCTCCCCGAGTGTCTTCAGAGAACTTTCCATCACAAAAAATGCAAGTTGCATCGCTCGAGTTCTGTTTATCCTCACCGTTGACATCTAGATTGGTATCATCATCGTTGTCCATAAGGGGAGGGTCATCGTAGTCTGATGAGTCCGATGATGAATCGTATCGTTGCGAGGGTCGAATTTTATTTTTTTGAATCCCTTTCGTCTTCCCACCCCGGCAAAACTCAAGAACGTCTTCTTGAGAGCACTTTTGTCAAGCGACTTGGTCAACTGCTCCTTGTATGGGATGAGGCTGGACCTTGCTGCTTTGCGTCCACGAGTAGTGGTTCTTTTCTGAATGTTGGGAACAGGAGATATGTCGAACGGAGAAATTGCACTTGAAGTTCCCGGGGAACATTGCGGTATTTCAGCTGCCTTAACAATTGGGTTTTCAATCACTATCAATCAATATCATTTAGTTTAACGACTCATTAGCGTTTTGTGTTTTTCCACCCAAGCATCTTTTTAGAAGTTTCACATCTGACAAATCTTTAAAGACAGGTTTAATCACCTCCATTACAGTTTTTGGCAAATTGTTTTTGTGTGTAAAAGTATTTAAACAATTCGCATGTAAAGCAACATTATATTTGCACCAGCTTTCTGGGCCCTGAGGACAAAACCAATGCATTGGTTCTGCATCAGTACTAGAAGTATGTGTCCTCACAGCCCAAATTGCTTTACGCATATCAGGGACACTATTTGGATTCCCTCTTATTGCATTTCCATAAAATAGGGTCAATTTTTTTATTGCTGCATCCGTTAAACGACCTTTTCCGCCAATTGTTTTTTTGTCAGACAATTTTTTATTGCCTAGTGTGGCCTTCAAGTTTCGTAGCCTTGTCCCCATTCTTTTCTGAATGTGTCCCACACATTCAATTTTTTCAATACTTTGAAGGATGACATTATTTCAACGTCGAGCACTTTTCTTGACTCATCTCCAATTAAAGTACAAACTCCAAAGATAGAAGAATGACCGTGTCTTCCATATGGGTTTTCTTTGCTAACAGCAGTGAATGTCTTACAATCCCCATCACCGATATATTGTTTATAAATCAGGCCTCGTTCAGTTTCTGAACCGTTAAACATCTTAATCATGCCAGAAACTTCCATTAAGCCTGCTGATCCGTCATGATTTTTTTTGCACACACTTATGTTTAGCATACCAAAGTTTATATTTTGCTCCAAACTTTGGACCTTCATAGCTGTCGCAAGCTTTGCAAAAGGATGACATTATTTCAACGTCGAGCACTTTTCTTGACTCACCTCCAATTAAAGTACAAACTCCAATAAGAGAAGAATGACCTCGTGTCTTCCATGTTCCATCTCCACATCACACCATCACTTTTAGCTTTTTCGTCAACAGCAGCTTGTTTCATGGAGTTTTCAGCTAGAATATAGCATGTATCACCTAGTTTTTTATTTATGCTGTCATAGGCATTTTGTATAACAGGTTCTGGTAAATTCATCACTGTACAAAATTTTTGAAGGGATGATAAACCACATCCAATGTACCGCATGGCTAATACTGAGCGTCGGTTAATATCAGGAACATTATTATTTTTTCCAATGAGTGAGCAAGATTTCATTACAGTTTTGGAATCACAGTTTTTACATGTAATACTAAGAGTAGAAGAAAGTCCAGAGGTTGAAACCTCTTTCATTTTTACTTCACCACTGCAACGTGTACAACAAAGATTTTCCTCTAAAGTTTGTAACAAAATTGATATATCAATTAGTCTATATCGAAGGAATTCAGATTTAGTGCAGTCATAATTTAAAAATGAACGATCTGCTCCTCTTTTTTTTGCAGATGCACTTGCATTCTGACAAACAGTTTCAAAAGTAAACTTCTTTGTTCCATTGTTTACTTTCTTCAAATATTTATTTCCCTGGAACCTCTTTTTCTTAGGACGCTGTCCAGACCTCATTTTCTTTTGAGAATTTGCGATGAAAAAGATGTTAAACGTTTTCAGCAGACAATGAAAAGAAATATAAAATATGCCGAATAACTTGAACTATAAACAAACGAGATGGAATCAAAGCATCAATCAGAAAAGAGTTGAGGTGAAAAACTTAGCACAATCAAACAATTTTAAAATTAATATTCGATTAGAATGAAATATCGGTTTAAAATGAAGTGTAACACAGTTTCGTTTTCAAAGGAGCGTTGTTTATAGAGGTGGGCGTGGCAAAGTGCATATTTCTTTAAAGGTTGCTTTCGTTTTTTGTTGATAACTCGAGAAGTTTTTTGAGTATTAACAAAAACTTCATATCAAATTGTTCAGAATAATTTGGAGAATAATATATATTTTTTCAAAAAATCGAAAATTTTGAAGCTGAAGGGTCGTGAGACCCCTTAAGTGATACACTCGTACTATATACATGTCAATACGAATAATTGGATATTAATAATAACCGGTCAATATTAACAATAACCAAATAAGCTGGATAAAGTAATTAATTTAAGCAAATTTATCACATTATTATTAATGATAACCAATGAAGTCCGATAAATGAAAATATTTGTAAATGGAATGCTTCAATTCGTATTCAATTAATGATCAAATTAATGAAACAAACTGAAAGTTATTGCCCAGTTTACCATGAATTCTAAGTTTCTTTACGGTTAAGTATCACTTACATTGCTATGGAATACATTTGCTCGGTATACCCTACACTACACTGATGTTTTTTTAAAGGTCAAATGCCCCTGTCGAGAATATTAAAGTGTGAGAAAGAGTGTTTCGATTTGAATATTAACTTAAAAAAATGATTACAGGAAAGGAATAATATCTAAAGTGTAGTTAAAAAATTTTATGTTACATCCCCCTTCCCGAATTTGCAATATTAAATTTTAAAATTATCTATTTCCAAACCTCTTCCTATGATCGAAAAAAGTCTTTTTGAAAAATAAGTTAGGTAGAAACCAAAACGAAAATTTTTATTAGTTTTTAAATGTAAGATTTAAAGCTTAAAATTAATTAAACTTTTTCAAATTGCCGGGTTTTTCGAAAAAAGTGTTCATAAAAAATAAGATACGCTTTTTAAAAAATGTTGTCATTATGAAAACGCTGATATAAAGAAAAGTTAATAAGAAAGCTAACAGGAAAAAAATGGTTCTTAGTTCTGAAATGTAACTCATGTTGAATCACAGTTTTCTATGTTACCAGTTATCTGTCTTACCGTACGTCTTGAAAAATTGGTCTGTCTAAACATGCTTGATGCTTAGAAAACTTTTTGACAACATAGCCAGCAAAATATCCGATCGTCATAATATCGGAATTAATGTTGTTATAAGAGATGATCTAAAGATGTAATTGGGGGTTTCAGCTAGGTTACCATTACCTTCGTTAAATGTGTCCAACTTAATCATACATTCTCCTTTTTTCTTTTTTTTGCGAAATCTAATTGCCTGACACCCTGGATATAGTGGAGCTTGGATGATCATTGGAGCAACAGTCATGCCTTATTTTTCCAAAAACCTCAGAAAGAAATCCATACAGTTTGAAACACATATCCTAAAAATTAATTTTATGCATAATTCATGGCAAATGTACTTGTATATAAAAAAAGTACAACGAGGGAATCTTAAGGGAAGTAAGACCTTCTCGACGTCGAAAGATGTTTTTTTTTGTTAGGAAATAATTTTCAATATTTAATCAAATTGTATTTATGAAAAGTACACATTATTATTATTCAGTAAAAATCAAATTTAATCAAAAATGTATATATATTTTATTTTTATGAATTTTTGAAGATAATGCATGTTTTGAGATTTTCTGTAGGATAAGTTTCGGTACGCTTAAAAGAAATTCTGCATGAAAAATCTATAACAACTTAGCCTAAATTTATAAAAGTATGTTTGATAAATTAAGTAAGCTAATTTATTATATCACAATATAATCATAAGTATTTACATAAAAGGGAAATACATGAGAACATTTCTAAAAATTTTGAAAAAGGCAATTTTTTATACAAAATACCCCATTAAAAAAAGTTATTTAGCCAAAAAAAATATTTTGACTCTTCATTAAATGCACATGAGTTATACACAAGTACAAAAAATTTCAAAGGTATTGATCAAGTAGTTTTTTGTACGAGCGTATCTAAATATTGAAAGAATGAAGTTTAAGAAAAACTCAAAAAAAAAAAAAAAAAAAAAAAAGGCTACATTTTCATTTCTAAAAAAAATTTTATACTTTCTATGACCATAATCACAATCTAATTTAGATTCCAATGTCTCCCTCTTTCTTTTTTCTTGCTTTTTAGAGATCTTGCATCTCTGTTCAATTTTGTAATCTGAAGTTCTGCTTTATGAATTCGCGTTTCGTCAATTTTTTTGGAAGCATCACACATGTTTTCCCCAGGTGTTATCCCCAATTCTTCCATAACTTTTGTTCGACTGAATACACCATCGTTAAAACATATAATGGCATCCATTACCCCTATTTCTAGGGTCTCCAACCCTACAAAAGTGTTTTTTGGGAGCTGTTCCCACACACAGTTATTGAAACTCTCGTTTGGATTTTGTGTGCCTCCATGTAAACACTTTCGTAGCAGATCTTTTGATGGCAAGTCACGAAAAAAAAAAAAAATTAATTGCTAAAAGCACTGGCTCCGGTAAAGAATGTTCATGGGTATTTTGTTCTCCGATAGGGCACAACGCATGTTGCGGGTTTTGGTCTGTCGAAAGTTAATGAAAATAAATAGCCCAAATGGCTTTCGACATTTCTTCAACAGAGGTTTTGGCATTGCGACGAATCGCTAAGCCATACTATTTTTGTAAAAGCAATAATTCGCCATCAGTGAACCGACCCTGTCCAGAAATAGATTTTCCATCTGAAAGTTTCTTCCCTTTATTTTAATTTTTTACTACTTTCAACCTTGCGCCCATTCTCTTCTGGACGTGGCCCACACACTCCAATTTTACAACTTCACTATCAAAAACCCCTTAGAGTCTCTGTCGCCTAAATATTCAATGTAGCGCACATTTCTTGTTGACTCTGATCCGTCGTAGTTCTTATGGCCCCTTAGGGGGTTTACCTTCTTCAGGTAAACACAGGGAGTCACGCCCCGGGGTACCCTAGTGATCTGTCCTCCCTTCCGTTTCCTCTCCCTTTTCTCATACTTTCTCCTTTCTCTTCCCCCTTGTCGTGGTTGCCGAATTTACTGGTAAGGGCTTTTTGTCTGTGTTCGAGTACCACCCTGTTGTATCGAATCCAGATGGGAAGAGACCACCCGCGTGTTTGCCGTGCGTGGAGACCCGTGTCCCTGGAAAAGGGGATCCTGGCAGTTGAGGGGCATCCTGGTTCCCCAATACATTGTTTTGGCCCGTGCTTCAGGTAAACGAGAGGTGCATATTGGCCTGTGTGCATCATCCGGCTAGTCACGAATGTCAGAATGCTATTCTACTCGAAAGTATTGCCTCTACTCTGATAGTATGAGCGTTTTAAGCCAACTAGAAAAGTTTCACTGTGATAGTCATCCAATTTTATGCATCATTATTCATTTGTTAATAAGTCTTCAAAAGAACGGCTTTGAGATTTTATTTTGCTGGGTACCAAGTCAAGTAGGTATTACAGGGAATGAACTAGCTGACTCAACTGCACGATCTGCCACATCTGTCTTATCATTATCCATTCCTTCCGCCGATGTGAAACTATACATTCGAAAACATGTAACATCAATATGGCAACAACAATGGGACCAGAAAGTTTTTAATAAATTGCATTGCATTAAATCTAATTTAGACAGTTTGCCAGTGCTGACGTAAAGCTTACCCGCCTCCGAATCGGTCACACCCGGCTAACTCACCGCCATTTATTGTTTGGAGAGCCTTCTCCTGAATGCAGCACTTGTAACGTTCCTCTCACAATTCATCATATTTTAATAACGTGTCCATGTTTTAATCAACATCGTTTAAAGTTTTTTGGGAGTTCCGTTTTATGCATGCAAGATTTGTTGGATGACATTCACCATTTTTGCATTTTTACGTGCCGTTGGTATTTTTAACTGCATATAAAAGTTTTAACACATCTACTGCTTTATACACTTTTAAAATCTTATCACCTTCGTACATTTTACTTACTTCGCGCGTTTTATACTGTATTCATACTTTTTCTCTGATTTTAACCATACAATTTATCTTGTTTTATTCACTTAGTACTGTTTTATCAGTTTTAATTGTACAGCAATTAACATTTTGTATGAAATTAGACGTTTGAACTGTTTCACCATATTGTTTGGCGCAGCATGTCCTCATTTGGACCTTGTGCCACTAAACCCTACATTCAATCAATCAAGCACGATCTGCCACATCTGTCTTATCATTATCCAGTAGTATGTGGGGCACTATAAACCCGGAAGTGACGTCATGGTCAAGAGGAGCTTATTTCTGCCTCACCGGAAGTGTAAACTTTTTGTCGTTGGCAACACCTGCCAGGATGTGCTTGTTTCTGCCCGCCCCATAACCGGAAGTTTTAATATATTTTGTGGTGGCAACTTTTTTTTAGTTTCGTTTTCTCATTTTGTGATAATTTTAACTATTTTCGCGATTATTATTTTTTGCTTATTTCTGCCCTCATGAATATTCAGATTTAGTTTCGGTTTTCATTTTATTATTATTACTTTTTAGCTGTGGCAACGCTTTTTTGTTTAAATTTTACTATTTTGTGTTGGCAACCGTCCTCGGTGATGACGCGGAGAGGGTTTATCTTGTTATTTCTTGCTCAGTCCTGGTTGCTGCCGGCACAAATCTTGTCCTCGTGTTGCTACTCCTCGTCATCAAGATCTAAGTGTAAGTATTAATGCTCGTTTATTCATTTTGGTTTAAACTATTTTTTTGAAGCTATAAATATTTTAATGTTATTATATATAATATTCAATTATGTTGGTTCTAAAATTATGTTTTTCCCCCACAGATTTGAGAATTCTTTTTTGTTTTGCCTAAACGCTTTTAAGTCATGGATACCTTGAAAAGGAAGAGTGAATCTGAAGTAAGTAAAATTTGTTTAATAAATTAATTAAAAATGGGATTATACATGTATTTCACAATTGATTTTAAAAGTGTATTTCTAAATGTTTCTTTTTCCTTTGATAGAATGTTGCTGTGAAGAAAGTTAAGACGTTGATATCTGATGTTTCTGAAGTGAGTACTGTTTTTATACAGTGCATAGTTATTAAAAAAATATTGGTTTATAATGTTATCTTCATGCTATTTGTAATGTTATCTGTATGCTGTAACAAAACATTTGAGGAACATTATACTAGACAAACAGGTTCAGGTTTGCCTTTTTATCAAAGAATAGGTTATCAAAGAGGCTACGGTTTAGGCGGTATTTTCAAAAATTTATTTAGATCCGCTATACCTTTCATTAAAAGAGGATTTAAAATAGTCGGTCGAGAAGCTTTATTGACGGGTACTAGGGTTGCAGGTGACGTAATAAGAGGAGAAGACATGAAAGCATCTTTTAAAAACAGAATGAGAGAGTCAGGAAAGACATTGGCCAAGAAAGCTGTAGACAAAGCCCAATCTATGCTTGGCGGGCGATATAAAAGGAAGCGAACAAGAAAATCTAACATTCTTCGAAAATCACGCAAAGGGAAAGGTCGTGATATCTTTGATTCGTGATGGCTTTTCTTTTAAAGGGTTCTCCTGAATGTGTTAAATCTGAATTGGAACTATTTCAACTACCTGGAACACAAACTGTAATTGAAAACGGTCAGTGGGTACAATTTCATCCCTTATCCAACGTTTATGATGGAGGGCCTGTAGAATTTCATATTTCCGGAAGCTCTCAAGAGTACTTAGATCTTTCTCAAACTCAACTATATGTCAAAGCAAAAATTGTAAAATCCGACGGCAGCGACATCCCAAAAGAAGCCAAAATTGGACCAGCCAATCTATTTTTACATTCTCTATTTTCTCAAATCGATGTATCCTTAAACGAACAAATTATTTCAAATTCCAGTAGTACTTACCCTTATAGAGCAATGATTGAAACATTACTCAACCATGGTCAAGATAGCAAAAATTCTCAATTAACTATGTCGTTATTTTATAAAGACGGCGAAGGGTTAAAAAAACGTTCAGAAATTTTCAAAACAAGTTCTACGGTGGATATGATTGGATGTATACACTGCGATATCTTTCACCAAGACAGACTTCTGCTCAACTTAGTTGATATTAAATTAAAACTATCGCGCTCTAAACCTGAGTTTTGTTTAATAGGAGATTTAGGGTATAAGGTGTTGTTAGAACATATATCACTTTTTGTGAGAAAAGTACGTGTATCACCAGGCGTCATACTAGGTCACGGAAAAGCTCTAGAAAAATCAACAGCCAAATATCCTATCAATAGAGTCCTAAATAAAGTATATTGCATTCCCCAAGGAAGCATGTCTCTTGTTCAAGATAACGTTTTTGTGAGACAAATGCCAAAAAGGGTTATTGTTGGCTGTGTAGATAACGATGCATTTCACGGAACGTACAGCAAACAGGGCTGCCATTGGCGACTAAAAAGGCGACTAAAGCGACTATTTTAAAGCAATAGCAACTATGGCGACTATTTTTGTAAAAATATGAGTAAAAACGACTATTTTTAAATCAGTTGCGTAAAATCGGCGACTTTTTTAAGCTAATTGGCGACTAAAACGAAAAATAGCTTCATGAGTCCCCCCATCCTCCCACTTTTTTTGCGCGCTTTCGTTTTACCCATACTTCATTCTTCCTCACTGTTTGATGTCATAAGCAAAACAGAAATGTTTAACCAATCAGACAAATGGAATCGAAATTCGGTCTACGTGAATGCTCCTCCTACTACAGAAAGAAAATGTAATATCTCATAGGATCTCATCAACCTCAACCAGAGTTCTCATCGTATACTTCAGCATTTTTAAAGTTTGTAAGTATAAACTCTATTTTATTCATTTTATATTTAATGTTTACTTTTTTTAATTTGATATATAATTAAAACGGTATAGTTTAGAATTAAGTATATTTTTCTAAGTATGATTTTTATTTACGCGTTTTTTTCTTTTTTTAATTTAAACAAAGTAGCAAAATTAAAAAAAAAAATTGTCTTTAGTTACAAAAGATGTGTAATTAATAGCTAGAGCTATTTGTAATGGAAAAAGGATGCGTGGTTATATTCGTTTTGTCGAATTCATCTTATGTGTTTGCTTTACAAATTCATGTTTAAACTGGAGTGGAGAAGAAAAATAGCACAACCTGATTCGCGCTTTTTTCCTTCTGATTCCGATTGTTTCAGCAAAATGTTGAAATCCTAGTTAAACTCTAGATTAATATTAATAATCTTGAGCCAGAATCACTGCAATATGGTCACAAAACGTTAGAGTTTTTGCAGAAAGATTTTTTCTTTATGAAGTAGGAATTTTTTTTTTTTGCAGAACTGTTCTTAACTGAAAATTTTTTCCCCTTTTCTCATCAGAATTATATTCCAAAGAAGCCTTATTCCCGATCGGAAAGAAATGCCCCTGATTTTTGTCTTCTCATTTGAGAATAAAGACTAACGGAGTAAAATATTTTAGTTATTTGTTTTCTTTTTTCCAGAAAAAATTTTGAAAGATTTATTTTCTAGTCATCCAGAATTATTTGCAAAGGATGTCTTTCTCGCACTTAAGAGGGGAAATAAATGCTCGCGATTTTTGTATTTTCATTTCTTAGTAATGAAAAATAAAGAATTAAGGAGAAAAAAAGTTGGTTTTCTGCAAAATTTTGCAAAAATGTTTGAGACATTTTTTATTCTTCAGAACAAAAAAAAAAAAAAAAAAGAAGAAGAAACGAAAATAGCATGAACTGAACATAAATATTTATGAAAGAAAAATATTATTAAAACAAAAAAAGCACAACAGAAGATCAGAGTTAAAAGATTCAAGATTAAAAAAAATAAACTGAAGAAGATAATCAAATTCACAACTCTTTTTTTTTTTTTTCTTTGACTGCTGACTCCTTAACTAGGATCGTCTTTCTTTTATCCACATGTAAAATTCTCACTCATTTTTTTTTCTCACTTCACTGACCATCAGTTTTAAGTTAGAAATTCTTCTTGAACATCGTTATTTCAATAAGATTCAAGGTCATCCGAAACTTATCAGCAAGAATTCATTTAAAAAAAAGAGGAGTGAAGAGACATATTTCCTGGGGAAAATGAGGGGAGGGAGAAGTGTCTATTTTACAGCTGACGTCAACACTGGCCCCACCCTGATTTATGTTTCTCCACTCCACTCTCACCCCTTCACTCTACAGCTATTCATAGGCAAAAACGAAAGCTCCCTCTCTTATGAATAGTGATTTATTTATTCTAAGAAAGGATGGGGGTGGGAAAGTTCTAGGTGCGTTGACTTTTGTTTGGAGTATCATTAAGCATGAAAAAATAACAGGTGGTAAAAAATGATGATGAAATTTCATTGTGAGATATTAGGGGCTTCTGTGGAGCAAAATTTTTTAAGGGAAAAAAGTAATACTATATTGTCTGCCCCATTCGATACGCATTCCTACTAAGATTTCAAGCTTTAAATCAATAAAGCCGCGGCATATCTCCGTGAAATTACGGTACTTTAAATTAGTAACTTGTACATCTGTTATTAGAAGTACCTTGCAGAAAGTCAGAAGAAATCCTGCCTCAGGATTAATAATAATTGTATCGTTAATTAATATTAATTTCAAAATTGGATAACTGACTGAACATTAAATAAAATTGATGTATTTTTAAATTTTATAAAATAATTGTTTTTAATATCGGAATATTTTATTTATAAAATGCGAAATTCGGACAAACTTTTTGGTAAATTTTTTCTACTCAATTTTTTATAATTATATTGTTAAAGCCTTGATGAAAAGAGTAGAAAGTAAAGTATCTGTCTTACTTAGAGAAATTTTGATCTTATGAACAATTTTATTTTTAATTGCTGTTTAAATTTATATTTGTTATGGATTTAAATATTCACCTTGAAAATTTATTAAGTTACTTTAAAGTAGGTTTTTTATTTATTTTTCAACGCTCCTATTTTTTTTAAAGACTTCCTATTTTATAATTCCCTTTTATAACTAATTTATGTGTTTTTTATTCTTATAATGAAATAATTTTCATAAATTATTCAAAATTAATTTTTTTTCTTTAGTTTTACTTATAAAATGCCCCAAAATAATAAAACGACTGGTGCCCGCGTAAACATAAAAACGGTCCTGTGTAAATGATTTTAGTTCATCAAAAAAATTTTTTTTACTGGTTTAAACTTTTAACAGACTGACTGTTGGGGTTAATTTACTTAAACTGGCATAGTTTTCAAAATGTAAAGCTATTTGAAACCGAAGTTTACTTATATATTCCATTCTTTACAGGTAGCTGTCATCATGGCTAAACAATACTCCGTTAAATCTGAGTGGTTCAAGAAAAGAGATAATTTGAAACACATAATATCCTCTTGGTGCAGAAAAAAGACTGAAACAGAAGTGTTCTGCTTCATTTGTAGCAAAAACATCTTGTGTGGAAAAAAAGGTTTTTCTGCACTGACTCAGCATACAAATACTGAAATGCACATTAAAAATGCTTCAGTAAAGCTTTGTGTACAACAATTGGTATTGCAGCCCAAAGAGTCCGGAAATTCCATTTGCACCTCAGTAGTACCTCATAAATCAGTACCATCTACAACAGGATCTGGCTTGTCATCTTCAGGATTAAGCACAACATCTTTATCAACGCATATCACTACTTTATCAGCTGGCACCCCATCGTTATCAACACCTAGCACTCCACCAAATAGCTTGAAACAATTAAGTTTATTCAGCAGACGAGAGTCCTCTGCGAGAGCAGAAATCATATGGGCGCTGAAGTCAGTGCAAAGTAATTTTTCTCCATTTGCTTGTGATGATTTGAAAGAAATTTTCTCTGCCATGTTTCCGGATGCTGTGCCTGAACAATTTTGTTTAGGTAAAACTAAACTAAGTTACCTAATAACAGAAGCTCTCGGCCCTTACTTCCATGACAATTTAATTGCTGATGTGAAGACATCACCATATTCGTTACTGTATGATGAAACTACCAATAATTCAAATCACAAAGAGTTACAGTTTGCTTTGAGGTTTTGGTCGGAAGACTATCAAGAAATTGTATGTCGTCATCTAAAAACTGTTTTTATTGGACATGCCACAGCCAATGATATTAAAAAACAAATAGAGAATGCTTTACGTGAATCTGGACTTTCACTGAATAAGTTACTGATGTTGGGATCTGACGGTCCAAATGTAAATGCAAAAGTTTGGAAAATGATGAACCAAAATTTAATCGAAGAAAGAAATAAAGGACTTATCGATATTGGTACGTGCAATTTGCACGTAATACATAATGCGTTTTTGAAAGGTATTGAGGAATTTGGGGAAGTTGGTAAAGAATTAATTGTTGATATTTATAGTTTTTTTAAAAAGTATCCAGCACGATGGGAGGATTTTTCTTCAATCCAACAAAAATTGTGCTTAGAAAAGAATCGCTTTATTAAACACTCTTCAACAAGGTGGCTTACCCTTGGACCTGCAGCAGAAAGGCTACTTTCTCAATGGCTAGCCGTTGAAGAATACTTCTTCAAATTTATTCCTTTAAAGAACCAGTCACTAATGAAGTGTCCAAAATATAAGCACATATCTGAATCTCTAAAATATGTTGACATTAAGGTTGAACTTGTGTTTTTAACTGAAAGTGCTGTCTTAATTGAACCGTTTTTGAAGACTTTTCAGAAATCAGAACCATTAATTCACATTTTATATAGTGAAATTAGTGAACTATTAAAAAAAATTGCTGGTCGCATTTGTAAAACAAATGAAATTGATATTCATAAAGTTATTTCAGATAACCAGCTATTACCCATCAAAGATATATACTGTAGCAAACAAATTAAAGATCTTAGCATGCGTTTTAAAGATAATGAAAAAATGAATTTCAGACATAATATGCAGAAACACTATCGTGCTGCTTTCAATTATTTAATCAAGAAAACTTGTATGGATTCTGGAAAATTTTTATTTTATTTTAAATGTTTTCAACCAGAAGAAATTGCCCAACCAAAAAGCCTGAATTACGCTTGTCAAATCGCAAAGTCTCTTACCTTTCTTGGTATTGACGATCTACAAATCAGAGATGAATGGCTAATTTTGCAGTCTCAACTATTATCTGCCAATCTTGGGACAAATAAACTACGAATAGATCATTTTTGGAGAGATATTATCTTTGCAAAAGATTCAACAGGAAAAGTTAAATACCCTACTTTAAGACTTTTTGTTAAAGCTTGTCTGTCTTTGTCTCACGGCAATAGCGATGTAGAGAGATGTTTTTCTATATCTTCCAGGGTACTTACTCAAGAGAAAGCATCAATGTCTGAGAAAATGTTAAATGCTAGGCTTAATATAAAAGATGGTATACAAAAATTTAAAAATGTTTCAGAAGTACCAATCACAAAAAAACTTTTAAGCTTAACCTATAGTGCTGGTAATTCATATTTTGCATATTTAGAAGAACAGAAAAAGGCTAAAGAAAGAGAGCTGAAGGAAGCTGCAGAAAAAGAAGAAGAAAAGAAAAAATCTGAAACATTGAAAGAAGAAGTTGAGAGGAAGAAAGAAGGGATTAACAGTCTTGAAAAAAAGGCTCAAGTTTTAATGGTGAAACATCAAGAGATACAATCGTCAGCAGACTCTTTACTAAAAGAAGGAAATGAGCGTTTAAAAGAAGCCGTTAAAAAAAATGATAGTGTTCAAATAAGGATTGCTCAAGGATTATTGGAAGCTGCTGAAAAATTACGAGTAACTGAGAGAGAACATGAAACTGAATCGGTTAAAATTAATAAACTTGTTCACAAAAGGAAAACAAATTTAATTGATTTCTATACTAAAAGCCCCAAGAAAATGTTTAAAAAATAATAATTTTTACATTTAATACTACCTTGTGTGTTTTTTCCCACTTCATTTTCATTCATAAAATGCTTCGTTTTAATTTATTTGCATTCATATTATAATTTTCCTCTCATATTATTATTTAAAACTATTTAAGAATGCAAATTTTGTATGTTATATGCTAATTTTTTATCTTATAGTAAGGCTAATTAATGCATAAAAGTATCATTTTTTTTTATAATGCCTAAAATTTTTAGTCCCTAGTTTTTTTTAATTACAACTATTGTTTCTTAGATGATATCTGAAGCTTTATGCCTAATAAAGAATAAAATTCAAAATAAATTTTTTTAAAACGTTTCGAAGTTTTTATAGCAGTTTCTTCAGCAGTGCTCTGTTTATATCCACAAGTAAATGTACATTTTTTATAAAATGTGAAAATTTAACTGCATATTATCTGGATTTTATACTATTACAGCACAAATAAGTAAAATTATGTTAGAGGATGATACAATTTTGGCGACTATTATATATATCTTGCAGACTATTTAGGAGACTATTTTTCATATATAATGCAACTAAAGCAACTATTTTTTTTGTTTTTATCCAATGGCAGCCCTGAGCAAATCTCCTTTTGATTTTAATCACTACAATATGAATTTCATAGCTGTATACATAGATGGTCAACCTGTACCTTATAAGGCTTTAGAACCCAATTTTGATAAGAAGAATTTTATAAGAGCATATCAAAGCTTATTTCTGGGAACTGATAAAACAGGTCAAGATCGCGGTATACACATATCTAGAGAAGAATATGATCAGCATAATACACTCTTTGCATTCAACTTAACTCCAGATCTCTGAGATAGAGAGCATATGAATCTCATACGTCACAGTAACTTACGCCTAGAAATCAAATTCAACTTACCTTTAACACAACCTGTGGCAGTAGTTGTATATGGTGAATTTGAAAATATCATAGAAATTAATAAATCTCGAAACGTATTATTTAACTTCTCAAACTAGAATGTATGGTTTTCAAATAGAAAATGTACTCTTGAATGATTCTATAATATCTCCTTTATTCCATGGAGTATTCGCATCAGACCAAATTCCAAAAATAAATAGAAAAGGGTGTCTCGTAATTAACACAGATCCACACAATAGACCTGGTTCACACTGGGTAGCAGCATTCATAGAAAATGAAAATTCTGTTGAGTTTTTTGACTCGTATGGAAATCCTCCTGAATTTTATGGAAAAGACATCAAGAAGTTTGTGACTAGATTTCCTGAGTTTAAGTGGAATGATATAACTTTTCAAAGTACTACTTCAAATGTTTGTGGTCCCTACTGTATTTATTACATATTGAGAAGATGTCAAGGTTATTCTTTAGATTTCATTATACAAAAGCTCAAATCAAGAAAAAATAATGATTATCTAATGTATTTGTTTGTAAAAAAAAAAAAAAATATTCTGTAAAATTCCAATTTTTGAAATAAAATAAAGGAAAAATGACTTCTATCTCCGTTGCTTTGCATTTGATATTTAAAACATGTATTTAAAATCATTCTAAGAAAATAATGACAATTATAAGTATTAAATTTATCGTTTTAAAAATTGATCTAATAAGATAGCTTAATGTTAATTAAAATAACTATAAGACTCAAAATATTTTAAGTAACATACCTTCCAGAAAGAGATATCATCATCATCATTCCTGCTATAATTTAAAACACACATAACTTTCAATAAATAAATAAAAATATAGATTCTTTAGATACACAAAACTAAAAGAATTTAAAACAGACACATGCTATATATAAAACAAAAAAAATTTTTTTTCATGTATCAATTCTTGCAAAATTCAATTACACAAAATTTACATTCAACAGGAAATTTTTTCTTGAGATTACACAGCTACAAAATATTACAACACTTTCCATTTCACATTATCTTTTTTTTTAGTTTTAAGCAAATAATTTTTATTTTTAATAATTTTTGAAGGGAATTTAAGTTCTTTCAATGCTTTATGAAACACTTTTTGTCCCACAGGTGCATTTTTTCTGTTCCTTAACAAATCGTTAATCAACAAAGATATATTAGTTCTTGGTATTAATTTACCTTTGTAGCTAATTTCGCCGGACTCTGTCCAATTCAATATTGTAGGATGAGATTTTAAGCTTCTGAAGATATCCACAGCTGTTATCTTATATTGCATTGGGGCAATTTTCTTTTCTAAGGGATCCTCCGGTATAGAATTTTCCATTAGGTTACTATCGACAAATTTATTTGGCTTTGAATCTATTTGTAAAGGTTCTTCACTATTTACAATGGTGGTTGCAGGGTAAGTTTCACTAATATTGTCACTATTATCTGATATTTTAGGATTTTCTACAGATTTTACCTGAATTTCTTTTCCATCCTAGTATATATAACGAGTAACTAACGTACCCGTCTCAATTTCAGCCACGACATCTTTCAACGCTAAAAAATTTAAAATGTGAGAATTCTCAAAATTTAAGGTGAATCCTCGGATTTTGCAAGCTGTTTTACCTGAACTTGTCTTATAAGCGTAATTTTTAGGGCCTGCAGAAACAAACTCTGTAATAAAATCCCCGGACGGTAATTCGTTCATGAATTCCCCCAAATAATTACCTAGGGGTGGATCATTTGTTCCATCTGAAAGGTAAATTATAGAATCTGTACCATAATACAGTACTTTTTCACCCAGTTTTTCTAACTCGTATAGCTTGAGCCTTGCGTGTGAAGTGGTGAACGCCGCTATAAAAAGATTAGACTCTGGATTACTACCGAGGTACTCCTTCTTAATCTTGTATTGCATAAGAGCAATCTCATCCGTAGGAAACGATACGTTATGAATCTAGAAAAAATATAAAAACATGTAGTCATTGTATTCAATAAGCATAATATTACATTGTTAAAATTTTAATAAGTGTAATATGTCTTACTTCATTCTTCTTATCAGCGAAATAGTTGTTAAATTCAGCCAGAGTTGACACAAACACTGTTTGCAGTTTGTCCTGTCCAAATTTTCCCCATAGCGAGTTTAACATTAGCTTTGAAAGGGATCGCTGTCCCGGATTCAGGCCAATCTTAGAATAATCTAACTGGATACCTTCATGAGTAAAGTAATCCTCAATGTATCTTAACTTCTGACCTTCAGTCTCACAGCCAGCAGGCCAACCTGAAGCTTCCTGTTTTATTTTCAAAAAAGTGTCAATATATGTTCTAAACAAATCCGTTGACTGTTCCTTGAAATTATAAATTTCGAATATTTCCACCAATTCATAACCGCATTCCAAAGCTTTGTTGATTTCCAAAGTAGTCCACGTACCCTCTAAGCAACGCTCATCTTTAGCATGGTCACATACATTTTGATTTCTTGTGGCGATGCATATAGAACACAGACCAAAAATTAATTTTCCATTTGATTTGAGGGGCAAAACAGGATGAAATAAAGATCTTGGGGGCAATATTCTGCAATAAATAAGACCGAAATATTTTTCGATTGATTCGAAGTTTTCGAGAATTATCTCAGGATGGCCTACCGGATATGTGCAGTACTTATTGACCCATGGGTAAAGTGACGTAAAATCAATATATTTAATTCTCTCGTTTTCTTCAATGCTGTGATACAATGTTGCGGCACCCGTTCTCCCTCCGTAAAAAGCATCCCGGGGATTGAGACGGCGTTTAGCCTAATGAAAAGAAAAGCAAAAATAAGAAAAACAATAATAGATTTGCATTAATTTCATTAAAAAAAATTTTTTTAGGTATAATAATAATAATAATAATTACTTTAAATGTTAAGAGAAATTCCTGAAGTCCTTTATCTTCTTTTTTAAGTTTTATGAAATCATGCTCCCAAATAGACACAACAACATAACCAGCCTGTTTCAATTCAAACTCTTTCCTTAAAGTTTCACGCTTAATTGCCCACATAGGACGATTATAGAGAGGGTGAATAGATGCATCGTGAAAACAGATGTCACATCCATGATAGAAGCATCCGTGATATTCGTAAACTGTATTATCTTCAGGTTGATATCCATCAACGAAGTACCCTCGTATCTTAACTTCACCCCTATCTCTCAGAGAACTTTGTATACACTTTCCTAAAACCAAAAGTGAGAATAACTCTAACAATCTTAAAAGTAAAGTGATTAGAATAAAGTGAAAATTTAAAGCAAATTTTACCTGACTTCTTTTCCATATAAGCTATCCATTGAGCAACTGTTTCGCTTGAATTAACGTTATTTACATAACCGTTTGGGGGCATCACAGACATTGTGTTTTCTTTCATGTGTAAATTGGTATACACACACCCATGCAAGCTGAGGCAATCGTTACGAAGTTGAAGGGATCTGTGTTATTCGTAGAAATAAACTCTTCTCGAAATTTCAAGCAACATCTTCGCAGAATGTCTACGTCAGATCTAAAAATTAAAAAAAAATATTAAAATAAAAAAATATAAAATTCTATGAAACATTGAATGCCGACATAAAATTGTAAAAGTATATTACTATTCAATTAATAGCCTATTACCTGCAATATTCCCCTATTTCCTTCTGAAAATTAAAAGTTTCGAACTTGTGTTCTTCATACCACTCCATGAACTTATCACGCTCGTCGGAACTCAGCTGGTTACAACAATACATCTCCCGAGATGGCATAGGCCCCACGTATTCTTGATTCTCTCTAAAAGGAAAATAAAAATTAATATTTTATATATTTTTGATCATGTTACCTAGTATTGAAAAGATGTGGAAAATACCCTTTCTTCAACTCTTCCAGACCGAAACTCTTAGGCAGCTTTGATAGACTCATTGCAAAAAAATTGAGAGAGTCAACCACTCTCATGTTTAAAGTTTGCACTGTAATGCAGAGAAGCTTCGAACCCCTCATGATCACCTTGGGTTTTATCGACTGCCTTATCAGATAATTGAGAAGAAACATACCGTCATACCCTTGCATGTTATGGGCAATAACAGTATATCCTTTGTGAACTGGAGAAAATAAAAATTCGCCAAACTTATCAAGCGAGTCGTATCCTGAAAACAGTTTTTCGGTGCCGTCAAAATACTGCATCACGATAAAATTGGCCACATGTTCCCCGGATGACTGATCTGCTTCAATATCAAAAAATATGTATTTTTCATGATGGGCGGTTTTTCGGTCTTTCTTCTTGATGAAACACAGATGGTCCGACATATCACAGTTCTTTTTGCAAAATGTTTGTCCACAAATGTGTGGGGAACTCTTCTTATAGATTTTATAGCAATCGGGGCACAAGCCAAATCGATCACAAAAAGAATTTCGCTTTCTACCGATTTCTTTGTGCCGATCAAAGCACTCTTTAGATTTGCAAATTTTATTGCAGTCTGGGCAACTGATTCGCGTTGTAGATTCACAATTATCACTGAAGCAACTATGACAGCGATTTTTGCATCTGTGACTCGAAAGATTTTTATAGCCTAGATCGCAATAGGAGCAATAGTATGATGTTCCTAACAATGCTGTCATACTATTTATAGCGTGGAAATGTTCCCCAATCTTCCAGAGATATAGCTTCCTCTCCCTCTCCAAGCCTCTATGCCCCTGAGGGGGTTTACCTTCTTTAGGTAAACACAGGGAGTCACGCCCCGGGGTACCCTAGTGATCTGTCCTCCCTTCCGTTTCCTCTCCCTTTTCTCCTTTCTCTTCCTCCTTGTGGTGGTTGCCGAATTTACTGATAAGGGCTTTTTGTCTGTGTTCGATTACCACCCTGTTGTATCGAACCCAGATGGGAAGAGGACCACCCGCGTGTTTGCCGTGCCTGGAGACCCTTGTCCCTGGAAAGGGGGATCCTGGCAGTTGAGGGACATTCTGGTACCCCAATACACTGCTTTGGCCCGTGCTTCAGGTAAACGGGAGGTGCATATTGGCCTGTGTGCATCAATCGGCTGGTCACAACCGTCATCTGTTGACTAGGGTCAAAGCCGGGGTCACCTACTGGGCATCTCGTTAAGAGTGGAGGCTGCTTCAGGGGTGACTCACGGTCGTATAAATATTGGTCAGCATCGGTGTTGAGTAACGGGATGATGGCCGCATCAACTTGTTATTTGCATCCCCTATGTTAGGCTCCGTGGAGGGTGGTGCCGCTGATAGTAGAAGTAAGTTTAGCTTTCTATGGATGAAAATGAACAGGTGTTCAGTTCCGCATACCAAAACAAAAACAGCGGAACACCCTCAACACCATATGAAAACGCACGATATTTTATTATCACCTTGAAAAATCCTACTATACCCAACACTTCATTCACTTACATTTCGCCATTTTTCATTCACAAGGCTCTTCTTTCGTTTCTGGGAGAAGTAACCTCTGTGAAGAAGCTACGTTCTGGTGACCTATTAGTTGAAGCTTCCTCATCAAAACAAGCTACTGTCCTATCCGCATGCACAACTATGTGTTCATTCAATGTAACTGTCACACCTCATAGATCACTAAATACTTCACGCGGTGTCATATCAGAAACAGAATTCATAAACGATACGGAAGAAATGATATTAGACAACCTTCGGAGTCAAAATGTTTCATCTGTCAGAAGGATTAAGATTCGCAGGGATGGTAAACTCATCCCTACGAAACATCTTATCCTCACATTTGACTCATCTAATTTACCATCTGAAGTTAAAATGGCCTGGATTAACTGCCCGGTCCGACCTTATATCCCAAATCCTTTGCGTTGCTATCAATGCCAAAGGTTTGGGCACAAAACATCTTGCCGAGGTCGACCGGTGTGTGCCCGTTGCTCTAGTGCAGACCATGAAGACACTTCTTGCGAGCTGCCATCTCTTTGCAAGGGTGATCACGCAGCTTACGCCAGATGTTGTCCGAAATGGTCACTAGAAAAGGAAATCCAGTCAATCAAAGTATTGCAAAACCTATCATTTAACGAAGCCCGCCGAATAGTTACGGCCCGCACTCCCCGTCCGGGTGTATCCTATTCAGCGGCAGCTAAAACTTCATATTGCTCAGTAAGTACGCAGACAGATTCCTCAATATCATCTACCTCACAGCAAACAAAACAAACACCGCGATTTGATTTTACCGGACCCTCTACTTCTCGCAGACATGTATCCAAATCTCCACCTCCAAAAACATCTCGATTAAAATCCCCAGAAAAGCCTCGTCCTGCCGTAAAGCAGCGCCCGCATGTAAAGCTACCACCTAGCCAAAAGCCAGGTATTCCTAAAAAGAATAAAGACCCAAAATTTATACAAATCATTAAAAAGTCCACTTCAGATAGCTTACAGAAGATGGACACAGAAATAACACTACATCCATCGGATGACGAATCGATTTTCGACGACCCACCGATGGATGTTACGTCTAAATAAAATTTTAAATCCGAAAGGTAATGGCAAATTCCATTATCTCTTGGAATTGTCGCAGTGTGCGAAACAAAATCTCTGACATCAGAGATTTAATTGGTAAATATCACCCATCATGTTTTGCAATCCAAGAAACTCATTTAACATCCTCTGATAATTTTAATGTACGTAGCTATATTTATTACCGAAACGATCATTACGAAGGTAGTAGACCTAATGGTGGTGTCGCTATTTTAACATCAACAAGTTTTCCATCAACTCGCCTTTTATTGTCAACGTCATTACAGGCTGTTGCAGTTAAGGTTCATCTAAACATTATCATTACAGTATGTACCATTTACATACCTCCACATGCTTCTGTTTCACAATCTGATTTAAACTCATTAATTCATCAGTTACCGACGCCTTTTATTTTGCTTGGAGATTTTAATGGCCACAGTGATTTATGGGGTAGTTCCGACACAAATGCCCGAGGGCATCAAGTTGAAACTCTCATCCTTGATCATAATCTCTGCTTACTGAATCAAGGTGAAGACACTTATTTTCATGAACCTACACGAACTTTTCACTGCATTGATCTCGCTTTATGTTCACCTACGCTTTTACCCTTTTCAGAATTTTCGGTCGATAATGATCTTTATAATAGCGATCATTTCCCAGTCATTGTTACATATTCATCTACTGCATCTATCACTACAAGACCTTCTGCATTTATTTACCATCGTGCTGATTGGAGGCTTTTCGCTCAGCTTGCTGACATTACAGAAGATATGGTATCAGATGAAAATCTTGAAGCAGCTGTTGAAACGGTGACTTCTGTGATCATCAATGCTGCTCAAAGTAGCATACCAAAAACATCAACTTCTCGTCCCCGTCATCGCAAGCCATGGTGGACGGCTGAATGCTCCGCAGCTCACAAAGAGAAGCAGAGTCTCTGGAATATCTTCCGTCGGTATCCTACAACAGACCATCTTGTAGATTTTAAACGAGCTAAAGCGATTGCACGCATGATTCGGCGCCAAAGCCAGAGAGAATCTTGGTCACGCTATGTTTCATCCATCACATCTACAACATCTCCCAGACAAGTCTGGTCGAGGGTCAAGAGAGCGAATGGTATCTACCGTGAATTCCATCTTCCGGTATTTGATATAAACGGTATCACGCACTCTGACCCGGTAGATGTGAGTAACATCCTGGGTGAAACATTCGCTGTCGTATCTAGTATTGACAGTTACAGCTCAGCTTTCCAAGCTCACAAGCATAGAGTTGAAGGACAGACGCTGCAGTTTGCGACCCGACGGCAAATTCCATATAATTGTAATTTCACTTTTCATGAATTGCAGCGAGCGCTGTCAAAAGCACCCAATACGAGCCCCGGCCTTGATGGAGTATCATATCACATGCTTCGCCATTTGACTTCTGCATCTTTGCAGAATATCCTGTTACTTTTTAACAGATTATGGTCGGAGCAGATATACCCATCAAGTTGGCGACTGGCTCTTGTAACACCAATTTTGAAGCCTGGTAAGGATCCGACAGAATCTATAAACTACCGCCCAATAGCTCTGACTAGCTGCTTCAGCAAAGTATTAGAACGTATGGTCAACTCGCGCTTGGTTTACTTTCTGGAAAAGAAAAAACTCATCCCCGACTTTCAGAGTGGTTTTCGAAAGGGCAGGTCGACTATGGATAACATTGTTGCTTTAGAATCACGTATTCGTAATGCTCTTGTCCGACGTAACCATTTTATCTCTATCTTCTTTGATATTGAGAAGGCGTACGATCGGACATGGAGATATGGCATTCTAAAGTCATTGTTTGATATGGGCCTCCGTGGTCACCTACCTATGTTTATCCAAAACTTTTTGAGTCAGAGATATTTTCATGTCAGACTAGGTCATACGCTTTCTAATCTCTACATCCAATCTGAAGGTGTTCCACAAGGTTCTGTTCTGAGTGTTATACTTTTCATAGTTCATGTTTCTTCCATTTTAAACATTCTCCCTCCTACAGTTTTTGGATCACTTTATGTTGACGACCTCAACGTCTCATGCTCAGGATCTGACATGAGAGTAATCGAGCGTCAACTGCAACTTGCTGTCAATAAAATTGTAGAATGGTGTCATGAGAATGGTCATACCCTATCACCTTCTAAAAGCTCATGTGTACATTTTTGTCGGCAACGTCGACTTCACAACGATCCTGTTATTCATATTCATAACGTTGCTATACCCATCGTAATTGAAACAAAATTTCTTGGAGTTATTTTCGATCTTAAGCTTACTTTTCTACCTCAAATTAAACAGTTACGGAAAAGATGCGAGGGAACCTTAAATATGTTACGGGTACTTTCTAACACGTTTTGGGGTGCTGACCGCACTGCGCTATTGCGAATTTACGAAGCACTTATACTCTCGCGCATTGACTATGCATGTACAGTTTATGGTACTGCTTCTGCTTCGCACCTAAAGCGACTTGATACGGTACATCACACTGCATTACGCATCTGTTCTGGTGCATTTCGCACTTCACCTGTAGAAAGCTTGTATGCTGTTTGTCATCAGCTACCATTAGATCTACGCAGGATGCAATTGTCCTTGACGCACTACTACCGTATCATGTCCTCTGCCTCACACCCTTTACAGCGAGAGGTTACTCCATTGAATTTAATGCGCCTATATGATGCTCGATCTTCTCATGTTCGCCCTTTTATTGCTCGTATGCGTTCACACATTGAAACATTTGATATTTTAGAATCACCAACACAATCAGTAGACCACCTACTTATTTCACCGTGGACTGTTTCACTATATAATTTTTATCCTTTATTTGATGCAACCAACAAATCTCTTGTATCACCAACCATATTTCAACAACTCTTCCTTTCTCATCGTCATCAGTTTTCTCATTATGTCCCGATATATACTGATGGCTCAAAATCTCCTGGATATGTTGGCTGTGGTGTTATCATTGCTGATACCATGCACAGCTACAGAATTCCTGAAATTTGCTCCATTTTCTCTGCTGAAGCTGCTGCTATTTTATTAGCATTGCGACTTATTTCTACACGCTCTACTCGGAAATGTTTTATATACTCCGATAGTATGAGCGTTTTGAGTCAATTAGAAAAGTTTCACTGTGATACTCATCCAATTATATGTTTCATTATTCATTTGTTAACTACTCTTCAGAAGAAGGGATTTGAGATACTATTTTGCTGGGTGCCAAGTCATGTTGGTATTCCAGGCAATGAACTGGCTGACTCAGCTGCACGATCTGCAACATCTGTTTTAACATTGTCCGTCCCGTTCACTGACATGAAACTTCATGTTCGAAAAATTGTAAAATCATTATGGCAACAGCAATGGGACCTCAAAGTTTTTAATAAACTACATAATATTAAATCTGATTTGGACCATTTCCCAGTACTGCGATTGCGTAGAGCAGATGTAAAACTAACCCGTCTTCGAATTGGTCATACCCGGTTGACACATCTTCATTTGTTGCTAGGAGAACCCCCTCCTCAATGTCAAGGTTGTAGCGTCCCTCTCACAATTCATCATATTTTAATAACGTGTCCATGTTTTAACCAGTATCGTTTAACGTATTTTGGAAGTTCTATTTTATGCATGAAGGATTTATTAGGTAACATCTATCATCCGAACATTTTTGCGTATTTGCGCGCTGTTGGTATTTTTAACTGTAAATAAATGTTTTAATGCATTTGCAATTTTATTCACTTTTTTCATACATTTTACTTACTTCATGTATTTTATATCGTATTCACACCTTTTAATCTGATTTTATTGATACCTTTTATCTGATTTTGTTCATCAACTCATACAATTTTATCAGTTATAATTATACCGCAAATTAAGTGCTCCACGCACTATGTCTGATGAACTGTTTTTACCGTATTGTTTGGCGCAGCGTGTCCTCTTTTGGACTTTGTGCCACTAAACCCTACATTCAATCCAAGCCTCTATGTACAACCTAAAGAAAAAAATTACATCAATATTCAAAGGGAAAAAAACAAAATTTTCGTTTAGATTCCATAAGGAATATTCATTACTGTAAAGTAAATCTTACCTTATTGAAATTTCCTGTGTCCACGACGTGGATCTGTACATCCAAGGCTTGAGCAAACATCTCTATTTCGGTGAATCCGCAAGAGCCTAGTGGCACGCTAGCTTTTTCGTGTAGCTCCAGGGCTAACATTCTCTGCAGGGGTCTATCTCCTCTTCTAATATAAGTTTTTCTTGCATCGTTACTAAGATATGAGAGGGCAACAACAATAGCTCTAGCACAACAGAGCTCATCTCTGTTGTTAATTTCGATGACTCCTTTCTTTGTTATGACACTTTGAGCGAGATTTGTCACTTTTACTCTACCACTGCCTCTGGGCCTACGGATCGTCACGATGTCAATTTTTAAGGATGAATCGAATTTGATATCTTTTCCCGATTGGGCGACCTTTTCTACTTCGGCTATGATTTTTTCCGGTGTAATTTCTGCAGCTGGGGTTAGTTTAATGGAGATCGGGTTATTTAAAACGCTGGAGTTAATTAATATCCTAACCAGATCTTGAGGATTTAAATGAGATGTAGCCTGATCGATGATCCGTGAAAAAAGATTGTATATCCCTTCGTGAACCTTACGCAACGAAACACCATTGGGCTCAGAAGTAAAAATAACGTCATAAATGACTTCATCGCCATCATACTTCTTGACGGAGCGTCTCTTCCTCTCAATTAAATTGAACCTAAGGAAATTCTAATAAAGAAAGTAAACATGTTTTTAAGATCTTGTATTTTGAATAATAATAACAAACAGAAGGAAAAAACTCTAAATTACATCCTCCTCCATCTTCTCCTTGTCTAAAGAAACTCTTCTTCGTTTAGTATTCTGACAGGAGAAAGAAAAAAAATTAGAAAACTATCTATAGATAATTGATTTTAAACATAACCTTAAAAAAATAATTTGCTTACAGAGTCGCTCCTTTCCACTTCGTCAAAATAAGCAGTTGTATTTGGCTGCTGATCTTCCTCCGATTTACGTTTAAGACTCTGCTCGAAAGAAAAATTAATGATAAAATAAAATAAAGACAATTTAATCTAATCGGAGTAACTCATAAAAATAAAATCTGAAACTCACTGTGGGGCCTGCTCCTTTTTGTCTGTTTTCAGACATTAATTTTTCACTAAATACATTAGCATCAAAGTCGATGTCTTCCATATCAATGTTAGGGTTTGACTAAAATAAAAAACTTAGTTAATATGTTAATTACGACTGACTCAAATTTTTCTAACTAAAAGGGTCAAAAAAAGAGGAATCACTAAAAAAAACATCATCACATACTGATGCACAGTCTAACACAGCATCAGTTGTTTCAAGAGATATTGGCCAATCATCAAAATCTTCACTATCACTCATATCTAGTGAGGTTTAGAGTATACCTTTTAAAAAGAAATTAATTGATAGAATTTCAAAATAGTCAAATAGCTATAAACTCTACAACATACGTGGAAATAATAAATACATATTCATAAAAATTACCTAAAAATAAATTAAAGGTAAAATAAAATATCAATTAGATAACATAAGCATTAACTCAATGAAAATTATGGAGAAATAAAAAATAAGCATAAATCAAACCGTAAAATTAAAACATGACTATGGAATTAATAACGAAAAAAAATGCTAACTCACTGAAAATGAAAATATATAAAATAAGTAAATACACTAAACGTGAAAACCTAAGTTTACATTAATCACATCTAACAAAGAATGAAAAAAGTAAAAATATACTCATGTAGGAAACATTTAAAGAAATACACTCGCTAATAAAAATAACCACAAGGAAAATATTTATCATTAACACAATTTAAAATAACCACGCGGCACATATAAACCAATTTAAGGCAGTAGTTAAAATAAAAAAATTGCAACATGGCAAAATATAAAACATCAATTTAAGATAAAATTAAATTTAGTCATGGGATAAAAATAAATCATTTACACGATTTAAGGTAATACCATGTAATAAATGTAAAACTATTAATTAATACTCCTGTTAAATAAAAAATAACCACGTGGCATATATAAATCGTTAACTCAAAACATTAGTTAAAGTAACAACATGGCAAAATATAAAGCATCAATTTAAGATAAAATTAAAATAATTCATGTGATAAAAATAAATCATTTACACGATTAAAGTAATACCATATAATAAACGTAAAACTATTTATTAATTACACCTGTTAAATAAAAAATAACCACGTGGCACATATAAACCAATTTAAGATATTAGTTAAAATTAAAAATTAAACAAATTAAATTAAAACACGTTTATACCCCAAATGTAAAAATAACCACGTGTATGCTATAAACCATTAAAAGAAGCACAAGATGTAATAAATATAAATCAGCCACGCGAAAAGTTAAATAATTGATAAAATAAAATCTCGGATATGGATTAAAATAACCACGTGGAGAAAAAAGCAAATATACTGTTAAAACACGTTAAACAATGTTAAACAAATTAAAACGAAACACATTTATTCTACAAATGTAAAAATAACCACGTGTATGCTATAAACCTTTAAAAGAAGCACACGATGTAATAAATATAAATCAGCCACGTGGAAAGTTAAATAATACATAAAATAAAAATTAGTTATGTGATAAAAATAAATCAGTTACACGATTTAAATTAATACCTTGTAATAAATGTAATATAACCGCGTGACACATCAGAGCCGGCCCTATACATTTTGGCGCTCCGGGCAAAACCTTAAATTTGCGCCCCCCCCCCCCCACGATTTTTTTTAAGTACATCTCATGCGACCATATCAGAAAGTCAAGAAAACATTGAAAAAAAAATTTTTAAAAACGTTTTATTAAAAACTTAATCATCAGATAACAAGATAAGCAATTTAGCACTTAAGGCAAATTAACAAAAATTAAAGTGTAGTAATGCTAACTAAACTAATATCCCATATTTTAAATAAATTCTAACTAACCAAAGTAATTAAAATGCCCTTTTTCTAACTTTTCTTTCTGCAAACTCACGAACCAGTGATTTCAAGTCTAATTTGTCACTGATTTGGTGTTCTATAGCCAATCCATTCAGACGATTTTGCGTCTGCATCGTTCTGAGATAATTTTTTGTTTTGAAAAGCTTCTTTCCCCTGAAGCCACAGTGACTGGCAATGTAAGTAGGATTCTTAATGAGGTTTGGTGCGAATTTAGTGTAGCGATAAACTTGAGAACTTCAACAGGGGTTTCCTTTTTTGTTAATAATGACGAAACAATGCTTATTTCATCGGCTAGGGCGTTAAGATCGCTTGAATTTCCATCAGTTAAAACTACTTCCAAATCTTTGCAATGAGCCAGTAGCTCATTTCTGGGCATGTCTTTTAGACCAAAAATATTATACAAAAAGCTGAAATAATTACTGTGAGTATTTAGCAAATTACATCTGGTTTCCAAGGCATTTATTGCTTGATCTATAGTGTGAAAAAAAAATCTATTCTATATTTTAGTTTGAGGTCTTTGAACGGGTTCATCCGGGCACTCATACAAAAACGTTCTTGTTTTGCTTCTGACACGGTGACGTGGTGTGGTGGTTTCGAAATAAGCTTCCACGTCAATCTCTGAAGCAAGCTCGGTTGCTTCTAAAATGATGCTTTCAAAAGTTTCATCTGATCTCAGGTTTTCAAAGAAGAGTTTGCGGTCGCTAAGCATATCAATAGCTTGTGACATATCAAAATTTACAGTTTACAAAAGTTTGCTGATGGGGTTAATCTCGTATGACTCAAAATTTTGTACCAAATCACAACAGAGCATATAAATTTGAACTGCTTCAAATTTTTTAATAATCCGCTACCCTCGTCTCTGATCATATTATCGATTTCTGAATCTTTATATATGCTGTACAAAACATCGTGAATTGGACCCATTTGAAACCGCAAAGCTTTTAATGAGTTGACTCCACTTTCCCATCGCGTATCACTCAATGGTTTTAGGGTGTAAGTATCAATATATTTCCGTAATACTGCCCAACGAAATGAAGAGGTTTTGTCATGTTGAATTGAATTCAACCAGATTTTGTCTTAATGTTTAAATATATTATATTATTTGAATTATGTGCTTAGAAATAAAAATGATAAATTCCGCCTGCCGCCTCTCAATCTTTTCAACTATCATTTTGGCGCCCCTAGATCATTGCGCTCCGGGCGGCCGCCCGGATCGCCCTACCCTGGGGCCGGCCCTGGACACATATAAATCATTAACTCAAGACATTAGTTAAAATAAAAATTACCACGTGGTAAATTAAACAAAGTAAATTAAAACACGTTTATTCCACAAATGTAAAAATAACCACGTGTATACCATAAACCATTAAAAGAAGCACAAGATGTAATAAATATAAATCAGCCACGTGTAAAGTTAAATAATTGATAAAATAAAATCTCTGATATGGATTAAAATAACCACGTGGCATATAAAAACCAATTTAAGGCATTAGTTAAAATTAAAAATTACCACACGGTAAATTAAACAAATTAAGTTAAAACACGTTTATACCCCAAATGTAAAAATAACCACGTGTATACTATAAACCATTAAAAGAAGCACAAGATGTAATCAATATAAATCAGCCTCGTGGAAAGTTAAGCCTCGTGGCATTTGCAAGGTACATTTGATCTTCAGACAGGATTCAGTCACTGAAAATTAATAATTTAATATATTGCACAATAGCACTAAAAACTCAGAAAATATTATAATTTTATGGGTTCAATAAAATTTACACTTCTGATATGAACGTGCTTTGTAATATAGAAGGTGTGAATGCAGAGGAATAAAACAAAAAGTAGCTATGAATATTTTATTTGAATAAACATTTAAAAATTTATTAAAACAAATTGGCACATTCTTAGGTCTCCAAGTCCAAAGAATTGGTCACGTCAATTATCTTAGGTTTCCGTCCTTCCCAATCAGTGGCTGAAGCAGACCTTCCCAAATTTTTCCGCAAGCTCTTGGTCTCAAAGCGTTCGAGAACTGTAGCTGGAAGCAAAACATTGAGTAATATTATAACATTTAAAAAATAAAAACTGAAAGACTAACAAAACACAAATTATTAATGAGTATATAACGAAACTTAGAGAACTAAATTGAATAAGGGCTTTGAGCAATGATTCTCAACATTTTTTTGTTTTGTTGTTACGGCACACTTTTAACCATTTCGAAATTTGACGGCACACAATGAAAAAAATTAGTTACTTACCTACGACACACTGTGTTAAATAGTTTGTGATAATAATAAGTACTACAAAAGCACGTTTATTAAGGGATTATTATTTCTTTTGAGTGATTTTTTATTAGTTAGTAACTGTTATTTTTTCTTCTTCTTTTTGCTAGTTATTAATTGTTAGCTTGTTTTCTATAGTTATTAACTGTTATTTTTTGTGATTTCTTGTTTACTAGTTTTTTGCTAATTATTAATTGTTAGCTTATGGGTCAACATGCTGTGCGCTGCGCGGCCTTGCAATATCGGGGGGTTTCAACACATGTTTTTTTTAATTTTTTATATTTATCTAGATATCCTTTAGGTTGATGTATATAATTATGTCAACCGTATAAAACATAGTTCAAATTCTCCCTCTTTTGGTATGTCTCCGTGGGGTGGTTGTTAGCACGCTGGAAACAACCATCCCGCGTAGACATTTTGAGGTCGCGAGTTCGAACTTTGAATTTTCACTTTGTTAACATTTTAAATAATTAAAATAATCAAATTCCTTAAATACCTCATGAAAGAATCGATAGATGGCACCATGAGCACAGCATAATTAAGCATAATCACTAATTAGCGATTAGATATAACCTTTAATTAATCATTTAATATAACTTTTAAACAGAAAATAAATTTAAAGTTTCGTGTTGCCACAGCTAAAAAGTAATAATAATAAAATGAAAACCGAAACTAAATCTGAATATTCATGAGGGCAGAAATAAGCAAAAAAATAATAATCGCGAAAATAGTTAAAATTATCACAAAATGAGAAAACGAAACTAAAAAAAAGTTGCCACCACAAAATATATTAAAACTTCCGGTTATGGGGCGGGCAGAAACAAGCACATCCTGGCAGGTGTTGCCAACGATAAAAAATTTACACTTCCGGTGAGGCAGAAATAAGCTCCTCTTGACTATGACGTCACTTCCGGGTTTATAGTGCCCCACATACTACCAGATATTTGCTCAGTCTTCACTGCTGAAGCTTTTGGCACTAAGACTGATTTCCACGCCCTCTACACAGAGGTTTTGTATTTACTCCGATAGTATGAGCGTTTTGCGCCAGTTAGATAATATTCGCAGTGAAAATCATCCAATTTTAGGTCTTATTATTCATTTGCTGAGCAGTCTTCACAGAAATAGGTTTCATGTACTGTTTTGTTGGGTGCCGAGTCACGTTGGCATACCAGGAAACGACCTGGCTGATTCTTTTTCCCGGTCTGCCACTGATGTCTTTCCATTATCTGTGCCTTTCGCGGATGTTAAGCTGCATGTTCGGAAATTAATAACATCCTTATGGCAGCAAAGGTGGGATCTTCAAACTCTCAATAAGCTATATAGTGTTAAAACCAATTTGGACCATTTGCCTGTGCTGCACCTGCGTAGTGCAGACGTTAAACTTACTGGACTGCGAATCGGTCACACCCGGCTAACTCACCTCCATTTATTGTTTGGAGAGCCTTCTCCTGAATGCAGCACTTGTAACGTTCCTCTCACAATTCATCATATTTTAATAACGTGTCCATGTTTTAATCAACATCGTTTAAAGTTTTTTGGGAGTGCCGTTTTATGCATGCAAGATTTGTTGGATGACATTCACCATTTTTGCATTTTTACGTGCCGTTGGTATTTTTAACTGCATATAAAAGTTTTAACACATCTACTGTTTTATACACTTTTAAAATCTTATCACCTTTGTACATTTTACTTACTTCGCGCGTTTTATACTGTATTCATACTTTTTATCTGATTTTTACCATACAATTTATCTTGTTTTATTCACTTAGTACTGTTTTATCAGTTTTAATTGTGCTGCAATTAACATTTTGTATGAACTTAGACGTTTGAACTGTCTCACCATATTGTTTGGCGCAGCATGTCCTCATTTGGACCTTGTGCCACTAAACCCTACATTCAATCAATCAATCGTAGTTCTTATGGCATGTTTCACAACTTTTTTCTCTTTTTTTTTTTTTTTTTTTTTGCATTTAAAGCAATATTTCGTCAAACATTCATAGTCGACAACTTTCCCATTGTCCACAGAAATGACTGTGACAACACCATTGAGAGAGGTATGGCCTCTTTTTTGCCAAGAGCCATCTAGTGATATGGATATATCTCGAATGTTATTGTTCGATACAACAGCATTTTCTACACTTTTTTGTAACGATTTGTTGCATACTTCTGTCAATGCATTTTTTATGGGTATGATTAGTCTTTCAAACTTGTTGGGAGGAGGAGGTAAGTTTATTACAGAACAGAATGTTTGAGCAGCATTTCTTCCTTTACCAATACACCGCATTGCATAGGCCAAGCGAAGATTTATTTTATATCCAGCATTAGAAGAATGGGAAGTACATGTTGTCACAGAATGTTGGCAATATTTGCAATGAATCCAAAGTCCTCTACGGCTACTTTTTTCTTCATACACATCAAAACAATCTGACAATTTGCACTGCTTACAAGCTCAAATGTCATTTATCAAAGATTTCAACAAATCTACACAAATAATATTACTATCCCATTTTGAATTATTGATATTATTTTAATCAATGAATGAGCTTCCCAGTTTTTGTTAAGATGCACTCGTACCTTCAAATACAACGTTTTCGTTTTGAACAACATGTAAAGGTGTGTGTTGATTTGCATGTTTTTTCCTTCGGCCAAAACTTTTTTTTCGAGGCATAATTAACAATAAAACTAACAACTAAATCTTTAACAGTATAATAGAATTAATAAAAATAAAAATTAAACAGCAAATACAAAAATAAGTCAGTATTAAATCGAATAACTAATCAAAGCAAGCAGCAAAAAGAATGTTTACAATCATCTGCACCGCAAATGAATTTCTCACACAGTTTGTAAAATTTGCTATCTTTAAGGGGTCTAAGGGGTATTCGCAATGCAAGAATTTTACTCAAAAGTAGGTAATTTTCGACTGAATGTTATTTTTAGAATATTTAACTGAGAACTCCAATTTTTTTTTACAGTAGATAAGGAGATAATGAAATTTTAACATTCTTTAGCAACATTCTTTTTAAAGCTAAAAATAATTTTTTAATTTTAAAATGAAAATAGACATATTTCAATATTTTGAAAACAGTGAGTTTTACGGTGCGTAACATTATGTCCAAATATCAAACACTAAATACATAATATTAATTGTGACTAACTCAAAAAAACAAACACAAAATTTGTGGTAAAAATAAAAAAAAATTCAAAATACACAATTTGTATAAAATCAACATTTTACCTTTATGAAAGTAATAAAACTTGTGTTTAATTCAGATATCATCCCATAACGAGCATTTTTGAAAAATACACATTAAGACAATTAGTTTCGAAAATATATTGCGCACAAGCTCAAAATACACAATCTGAGAAAAAAGCGTTTAAAGTCAAAATTTCATTTTTCTGTTAGAAAGACAGTTATTTCATAAATAAAAATATCCAGAAATTCAAATTTTGCCATTATATTAGTAACACAATCATTTTATAGTAATTTTCCACAATTTATTTTGTACATTTGTCTTCCATATGTATTTATCCTAATATTTCATAAAGCTGTCAAACTGTAATTTACAAAAAGCAAGGTTTAGAAAACAAGAGCTAAATTATCTAAATTCATTCATTAAACTGGTAAAATTAATTTAAATTATAAAATGCACATTTTTATTAAAATATATTTAAATATATAAATTTTAATACTCTTAAAATACTTCAATTGACACGAAATCTTTAGTAAAAATGCAAATTGTTTTACACTAGTTATGAAATATAAATTCAATTTTTCAGATTATGACCTTATTTAGAAATACTAATAAATACTTATTTAGAAATTAAAACCCTCCAGATTCATACATTTTCCCTTTTAATTTATACATTTCATTAGAATGTACTATTTTCATTCGTTTGGCTCTACGAGCATCTAACGTGGAAGCTTTTTTACGATTTTCAGCAGTGTTCTTGTTTTTTTGATCTTTGCGGAAAAACTGAACACAATTTCTTCTGTCAATTTTTACTTCTAGTTTTTCCATGAGAGACAAGAAAGACTGCATACCATCATTGAAAGCTAGCGTAGCAAAATGTGTAGCTATTTTAGCTACAGTTACACCACATCCAAATACTTTTGGACAATATTTCCAAATTACCGAATTAAAAGACTCGTTTGCATTTTGGGTCTTTCCTCCCAAGTATTTTTTTAAGAGTTTGGGGTGGCAAAGATCGGCAAATATGGGTTTTATTTTATCCATTACCACTTTAGAAACCGAGTTTTTATGCTTGAAGACGTTAACAGTATTGTTATGAACAGCGCGATTATACGAACACCACGAGTCCTTCTCCTTGAGGAAAAAACATATGCATGGGTTCATCGTCTGCACTGCGGTGGTGAGCCCATACTGCCCAAACAGCTTTACGCATCTCTACTACACTGTTTGAATGCTTTCGAATAGCATTGCCATAATAGGTTGTTAACTTTAAAACTAAAGCATCAGTCAATCTTCCTTTTCCTCTTATTGTTTTTCCATCTTTTAACTTCTGCCGGCCAAGATTTGCCTACAGTTTTCTCAAGCGTGTGCGTAGCCTCTTCTGAACATGGCCAACCCATTCGATTTTCTCAACAAGCATGTCATTTCCATATGGCAAAGCATCTGAAATAGCAGTGAAAGTTTTAGAGTCACCATCTCCTATGTAATTTAGATACTTTACTCCATGCTTTGCCTCAAACCTTTTAAAAGTCCTCAGCATTCCATTACCAGCTGACCCAGAGTGATTCTTTCAACAGCTGGTTTTATGGCGAAGCATCCACTTCTCATATGTAAGACCAAATTTAGGGCCTTAATAGCTGCACCCTTTACAAAAAGAAGACATGACCTCTACGTCAACAACCTTTCCTGTTTCTGCTCCGATAAGTGAGCAAACACCAATAAGAGAAGTATGACCCCTCGTCTTCCATGTTCCGTCTCCACTTACTGTAAATTTCTCTAATTGAGACAAAACTTTTTCTTCTTGTACTGCATTGTTCATGCTTTCTAGAGCAACTTCCTCTGCACACTGAGCAATTTTTTCATTAATAGCATGTTTTCTGTTCTACAGGAGTAGGAAGAAACATAAATTGGCAGAAAGTCTGTAAACCAGTCAGTCCATGACCGATGGTTCGCATAGCCAAAATTGCCCCTCTATTAATTTCCAGAGCATTCTTTTAATACCAACCGTTTCTGATCTAGTGAAAGATGAAATGTTGGAGCATCTTTACAAGTAATTTCAAAAGTAGAAGACAGTCCACGTTGAGATTTCTCACACAGCTCTATTTTACCATAACAAATAGAGCACACAGTTTTTTCTGCAATTGCAGAAAACAATAAATTAATATCAACTAAACGATAGCCTTTAAAATTTTCAGAAATTTTCTTCATGCTAGATCGCCTAGAGCTAGACTGCGATTGCAACTTTTTGCTCTTTGCACTAAGTTCTAAATCTTTTTTAACAAATATTGTTTTATTAGTTTCCGTATCTACAGATTTTTTTACATACATATTACCGTGAAACTTTCTTTTTTTCACTCTTTCCTGACCGTACTGATTTTGAATTATCCATCTATGATAACAAAAAGTTCACGCTAATGACGGTAATTTTAATCAACAAAGCAACAATCGAAAGATTGATTGTGAGAAGAGTTAAGATGTAGAAATACTGCTTGATCATAATATGTTTAAAAATATAATTATCACGTGATATTAAGAAATTATGACGGATAAGAAAGCAAAAGCACGCGTTAGTGAAAACAAAACTGTGAAAGTTTGCAGACGATATTTGGGAAAGGGGTGTGGCGCTTACTGTTTCGAGAAAGTGCGTTTCAGTATTTTTGTTGTAACTTCGGAAATATTTTGTGTATCATAAATTTGGTGTCAAAATGCTCAGAATAAAACAGAGTATAACATATATTTTTTTCAAAAAATTGATATAATATCGATATAATATTCAATAAATAATAGAGTTTATGCAAAGAATCAATCAATCAATAAGTTTGAATACAATTGGTATTTTAATGGTTGTATTTAAAACCGAAACTTATCATCAAGGCGTGGCACGGTTTGTTTACATTTTATTTGTGCTAATTTAAGACATTTAAATATGTCAAATATGTAAGTGTTATACATTTTTAGAATCAGAAAAGTGTATGTTATTTAAAATAAATAAAATTGAAAAATCGATTTTTTTTTTAATGTAAATGAGGTCTTACTTCCCTTAAATCTAGATATCATCACATCAATATGATTGCAACTATCAATCAAACAACGCGACAACACTAGAGGGACAATCAAGCCAGAATATGTCAAGTAAGGAATGAAATGGTAATTCATTCCTTACTTTATATCTTAATTTGGCTCTTAAATTGAATAATAAATCGATAAAAATATAGCAATAAAATGAGAAGATCTTTTAGAAATGCCTTGTCTTTGAACTGGAGATAATGAAACTTCAAAATAACAATTTGGTAATCCTACGCAAAAATATCCGATAGTGAAAAACTAAAAACAGTAAGAAAATACTTACAATGATTATTATTACCTTAAAAGTCATTGTCGCATTCATCGTCTGAACATGCTTGGACCTGACATAGTCAGCAGTCTACTACGGACAAATCTTCAGGTTGTAACGGTTTGGCTTGTCGTTCTCCACAATTATGCTTCATCAATAATTTATTAATCACCCTTCACAAGAAAGGATTTGACATTTTATTTTGTTGGATACCAAGTCACGTCGGTATACCAGGAAATGAGTTGGCTGATTCTGCATCACGGTCTGCCACTACTGCCTTAACAATTTCTGTACCATTCTCAGATATTAAATTACATATTCGGCAGATTATCGTATCCCTTTGGCAACAACTTTGGGATCTTCAAACTCAAAATAAGCTATATAATATAAAATCTGATCTCAATCATATACCAGTATTGCGTCGACGTAATGCAGATGTAAAGCTTACTCGTCTCAGAATCGGCCACACTCGACTCACAAATCTTCATCTGATATTTGGAGAACCTCCTCCCAAATGCACTTGTAACGTTTTACTTATGCTTCATCATATTTTAACTATTTGTCCCTGTTTTAACCAACATCGTATTTTATCCACTCCTATTTATTATCCATTCACCATTTTACCTTATATAAATACACCTTTTATTCGATTTTAGTGACTTATATTCGTCTCGTTATTGACGGTTTTAATAACTTTGTATTGCATTAACGTACTGTTTGGCGCAGCATATCCTCTTTTGGATCTTGTGCCATTAAACTCTACATTCAATCAATCAGTCGTTCTCCACAACAGCATCCCAAAATTTTATAAACACTGGTCCATCTGGAGTCTAAAATTTCACAATAGTATTTCAAAGGTTCATAAGTGTTTATTAAAGTTTTTTTCTCTTTAAATGAAGATAGATTAAAAAATTTAAGGGATCCGCCTACCATCGACAACTTTTTTTTTAAATAATTGTTCAATTCTTTTAATTTTATATTTTTATATAGTAACCAGATATAAAACATTAAAAAAACACAAAGAATAATTTATTTTGTAATAAATTTTTTAAAAAAATTGATTTTTTAAGGTAAATTTCATCAAAATATTGGCAAACGGTTATCGCTCTAGAAAAAAAACTAACAACTGAAATTTAATATCCATTGAACACAATAGTTATACAACAATAATCTTTAAAATGACCTAAAATATAAGAAATATTTTTAAAAAGAAAAAAGATGTGCTATTATATACATGCATTGATGATATTTTCTTAAAAAATATAGCAAATTATTGATAAAAGCACCCATAAATCAAAAACTATCGAATAAAATGTAATTATTTTAGGTCATTTCATAGTTAATATTGTTTACTAAAAACATGCCAAATTTTAAGTAAAAATATTGAAAATTTTTCAAGTTATTGAAAAAACGGTGATGACCGTTTCGTAAAAATGTCAAATGGAGAAAAATACATTTAAAGTTTTCATCAATGAATAAATCTAATTTTTTACAATTATTTAAATTTAAAATTCTCCTGGTAGGTACATAACACCTTCCTTTGATTCATCTTGAACACCCTTTATCAATCTCTTGGCCCGTAATTTTTTTCTTCGCAATTTGGCATTGGGAGTTGAGTGGCGGAGCGAATCGTTTATACGCTCGTAATTTACTTTCTTCAATCCTAAGAGTGTATAGTCTCTAACTTCAATGCCTAACTTACTAAGAACAGCTAATATCCCTCCAGATCCTTCATTAAATTGCACTAATGCCAAATACGTGCCAAGTTGTAAAGTTCCAAGTTCCACAAATGTTTCTTTTGGAATAATATTCCATAACATTGCATTGAAACTTTCGTTCGCGTTTTGCGTTTTACCATGTACACATTTTTCTAATAATTTTCTATCCCACAGTTGTTCATGAGTTGGTTTAATAGCTTTAATAACATCTTTTGGCAGTCCTGGAGATTTTTCAACAAATTTTTTGCCTAAAGCTTTAGCTTTCTGAAATTTGCACCAGCTATTAGCTCCGTCAGGACACTGGCCGTGATACGATGTTATTTTGCTAGAGCAACAGTGATAGAAAGATGCTATTACTGCACTTTGCATATTATCCAAATTTCCTTTGTTGCTACGTATAGCGATCCCATAATAGTTTTGTAATTTGTCAATCACACTATCTGTCAACTTTCCTCGCCCACTCAGCCCCTTCTTTGCTTTTTTCAATTTTCTCAGTCGAGACCCTACCCTCTTTTGGACATGACCGATACATTCAAATTTTTTAACAGTATTCAAACCATAAATGTCCTTTACAGTGTTGAATCCTTTGGAGTCACCGTCTCCATAATATTCCGTGTAGCGAAGCTGGCGTACTTCTTCAGAGCGCTCAAAAATTCTGTAAGCACCGACAGACTCCATGCTACCTGCTGATCCCTCGTGATTCCGACATAGATGATTTTTCCTGTCTTTTTTCCCACTTCTGCCACATGATCAACAAAGCTGAGACATGACTTCTATGTCCAAAATTTTTCCTGTGTCAATTGATATGCAACTGATGCAGCCGTTCAGAGATGAATAGCCGCGTTTCTGCCAGGTTCCATCTAGGGAAACTCCACAGCTCACAACAGTTTTCGCAACAGATTTTAGAAGTTTGACCTCTGCAGCTTTCATCATCATTTCTTTAGCAACATCAGCAACAGTTGTTTTTAAATTAACTTCCAGACTCCTAAATGTGCTTTTGGACATAAAAGGTAAATTTAGCAAACAAAACAATTTCCTTCCAGCAACGAAGCCTTTCCCAATAAGTCGAAGAGCTAAAACTACCAAAGTATTCAGTTCTGATTTGTTCTTATTCTTTTTGCTCGAAGCGAATCCAGTAATAAAAGAACAATTCTGGCATTTCACAGAAAAATTGGAGCACAATCCAGTTCGTGAGTCTTCGATCAACGTAACATTGTTAGTCAAACAAACTGGGCAGCAAAGAACCATAATTATATTCAAAAGAATTTTTAAATCAATAATTCTATGTCCAGAAAGTTTCTCAGACACTTTTTGAGCATTTACTTCTTGAAATAAGGTCTCATTGTCCTTTAATTTTGATGTGCTTGCAGTTATAACATCATTAAACTTTGGCGTGTTTGATTGTAAGTTAGTATACCGATTTCCAGTAAACTTACGTTTTTTTTTGCTATAATTCTTCCTTTGACCCATATTTGAAATATAATAAACTAAATTAAAGTCAAAAAACAATATCTTTTAGATGAAAAAAGCTATAAATATTAATTTTCAAGAGCGAGAGTCGATAACAAAATGGAATGTAAACATAGAATAGCAGAATGAAAGATTGCCAACTTTTAAAAGGTAAAAGAATTCTTTATAACAAAAATATTACTTAAGTTAATTAAAACCTTTATTATAATTATTATTTTAATTTGAAAGTCATTCTAAAAATGAAATAAAATTGAAAAACATCAATTTTAAATTGACTTCCGGTTTCGAAATGACACTTCCGGTTCTGTTTGACAGATGTCACTTTGTAATAAACAAACGATATCTCCGGTTCTAAAAATCGTAGAATAAAAAACAATACGATTTTAGAAACCTAAGAATACTTAGAATCATCTTACAACATAAAAAAAAATTGAAATTTTTTGACAAAATGCACTATTTTTAGGCAGGCGGACCCCTTAAGTAAATCCTCATTTGTCATTCACTATTTTAAAATGCTAATTTAATATGCAAAGATTTGTAATATTTAATAAAAATAAGACAATATTTAAAAATGTCAATTAAAAAATTAAGACTACTCATAATACTCTAATAATGCTAAAATCTGGATTTAGTTAGAAGTCGATAGTTATTACTATTGCATTTCTAAAACACTTTATAAGGTGTGGGAAGTCTGACATGAACCACATCTTCCTTGTCACATATCACAAATGTGTTCACAAGTAATGTTGTCAATGGTGAAGCCAAATTTGCGACACATGCTCCGATTCCGTGAAGCACCATCAGTTGTGACATTATCGACGTAAAAGTCAGCATTCTCAAGGCGAATTACACACTCTATAATAAAATGATAGAGTACGGAGTCTGAATAGGGGGGGGGGGGGAGTATGAATCTGAGTTGATCAGCCTTATGTAAGTAAGGAAAAAAAAACATTCAACATTTATATGTTACATTAAATCATATTTAAATATAAAGTTTATACCTAATGCGACATTTTTGCTCGTAAAACATGCAATGGATTGAACCCATTTTCCTCTGAAAGACTCGAACATCATAACCAATGTATGGTCTGTTTTTTGACACTTTTGCCGCTCAGGAGTGTACTTCCCAAGATCTGAGAAGCCATGTATTTCTAGGGTTTTTCAGTGTTTAAAACCAAAGTTGGTGATAATTTCATCTCATCAATCAATAATGAACCTAATGAATATTTAAGGTGGCCGAAGACCTTCGACAGTGATTTTTTAAAAATTCTACTTAAATTTTTATTTATGGTGATTTTTTTAGTTATTATAAATTAAAAAAAAAAACACTTTCAATTAGAAATTTCTTTATTTATCAATTTTTTTAAAAGTTAATTAAGCAAATTTATGTAAAATAAGCCAAGAAAAACCAATTTTTTCAAAACATGATATTTCCAAAAATTATTGATATTTTAACTCAAAATAAAATTAAATATTTTTAATAAACAATAATACATAATTGTGAACTAAAATAATTGAGCTATGATTGCAAAAAAAAAAAATATTTATATACAGCAACGTGTGGTAATAGGCAAAAAAACGTGAAAACACAGGAACATAAGATGTATAATTGGTTATAAAAATCACAATTATCAATATTTATACACGATTCTACTTTAAAGCCAGCTTTATAATGATATAAAACTACTATAGAAATTTTGAAGCAATTGGTATAAAATAACTTAAGTTATTGTGTTTTGCGTAAATCAAAAATGACGAAAATCTCATTTTGAGAAAAACACAAAAAATAATTTATAAAAACAAAGGGCAAAAATATCATTAGACATAGGTAAATTGGCCATTTTTCAAAAATATAGACTTTCTTTTATAAAGTTATAAACTTTTTGCACTATTTGGTTACTAATTTAATTTTTACCAGCTGTGTAAGTACACCATTACATTACTATAATAATTGCTAAATTGTACCGCATAAATTGTCAATTCAAATTATATACTATTTAAAAAAAATGCACAAAATTTTTGTAAAAAAGAATTCATATATTATTTACAGATAATAACTTGGGTTTTGAACTAAAATAATTACAATATGATCTGTTACAATACATCTGTTTTAAATTTCATGTCTGAATTAAAATATCGTGTAATACAATGTAACACAAAAATGCAAAGTGTTAAATGCAAATTTGACTGTAATATGCTTACTTCTAAAAAATAGTAAACGATTTTAGTTCAAAACCTTCTTCGTAATGATATGAGAACACTCATATAATTTTAAACCAATTGAAACAGCATGAAATTTGAGATTGTGTTTTTCGTAGATCGAGAATTATGGAAAGCTGGCGTTGAAAAAATCAAAACAATGTAACTAAGATTGCAAGCAAAACAAATACATATCATGCCTTTATGCAGTGCACTCTTTTATAAAAACATTTCTATTCTAAACAAAGAAAACTTCTACTGGGAAAAAAAATTATTATTAGAATGTGAAAAATTAATTTTTTTAAAAAATCCACCATATTCATATGTGCAACCCTCTTTTTTCTCAGTTGCAGCATATTTTTTTTCCCTCGTGGCCCTCAATATTTTTCTTCGCATTTTGTGACCTGCTGTAGAGTGTCTTAAAGATTCACTTATGCGTGCTAGGTCGAATTTATTGATGTATAATATCCTGCCTGCGTGAAATTGAGTTTCTCAAAAATTTTGAGACTCCCATTGAACTGTATCGCAGCATCATATATTCCCAAGCGAAGAGTATCAAGGGTCACAAAACATTCCTTTGGAATTCTATGCCATATGTTGCCATTAAAACTTTCATTGGCATTTTGACAAGAGTTCCTTTTGGCATAATTCCATATACACTTTTTTAGCAGAATTTGACACATTTTTTTTTAAGGCGGGTTGACACGATCAAAGTACTTTGATCAAAGTAAGCGCGCGCAGTCAAAGTACATCATAAAAGTAAATAAAACAAAAATGAGAACCGCGAATTTTTAGGGAAAAGGGAAAATGCGAAGGGGAAAAAAAGTCACGCACTGTTGTTGAGAGTATGATATATTAAATGAATAATCTCGGCCTCTGTGTTTTTAAAATTCATTCGAATTTTAAAATTATTTAATGAAGTTTAAAAAATAAAATCATATTTTATTAGACATTTATACAAGCAGTTTAATCAACCCTGTGCTTCTGTTAAAGAAAAGAGAGAAATTATTCTTTTTAAAATGAAATAAATATATGAAAAGTTCCCTGTATTTGTAATTATCTCTAACTTTGATGTGACGTAATTTACTTAGATAATTCAACTTTTATTCCTACTTTGATTCAAATAGCGATAATTGTGTAAATTGTGGGTATCGGTAATTGATTGTTATACATGACGTATATTTGGGAGAGAATACTAAAATTGATAAGGGTCAATTTTGCAAAAGCGTTAAAAGATGATTTTTTTTGTTTTATGCAGAGAAATAGCTAGATCGTTAATTGATTATGATGGTTACAATTAAGTACAGACAAATTTTTAGTTTTTTTAACTTAAACACAACAGAAGACGTGTGTTGAAGAAAATAAGAAAAACTGTATAACTACATTTCATACTTTTATATACATAATTTGTGGAAGAATTCTGTCCAATAATAAGTAAAGACCATTTTCACGCAATCCAAGGACCATTCACACTGCACGTAAAGAATTGCTTTTACCGATTCAAAGATGAAAGCGAGAATCTGATTTTCAAGATTTTTCCGAAATATATTTCATTTATCAGGTTTCTGCTCCCCAAAGGAGAGTAATCGCTAAATATTTTATGACAATAATCTAAAACTTCTTTTCATAATATTTTAAATTAGTAGAGCTTGATAAATTATCTGTGTTGTAAACAGAAACCGTTCAAGCCGAACAAAGTATGCATCTGGTTCCGCCACCACGCTCTCCTGATTTAAGCATCATGGATTTCTTTCTTTGGGATGCAATGGAAAGTGGTGTGTACGTAACACCTGTGGATTCCTAAATGGATCAGGATGCAAAAATAGTCTACGCTTTTGCAAGTTCCACAATCCCTGGCCTGACGGTGTAAACGCATGCATCGTTAGCAATGATGGTGACATTTTCACTTATCATCTGCCACAACACATGTAATATCTTTGATCAATAAACATTTCTGAAGATCTTAGTCTTGTGCTATTTTGTTTCACCTATCATACTTCTTTCCCATTCCCATGACCTTTCCGACCACGGGTAGCTATGTAATTTTTGATCCCTGTGATGATTCCTACCAACCTTTAAGTTTTCTCCAATAATTCTGGGACACCCAGAGTAAGGACACCCTGTATTACTGAACATATATATTCGAAATAGTCGGTTTAAGATCGACGAAGATGAACTTAACCTTAAATATGTTAATTAATTGATGTTAACGACGTTTAAAGTGATGAAATCAGACACAAATACGCACTTTTTAAGAATAAACAAATTATTAATTTTGTACAATTTTTTCAACAGATTTGGTGTTTTGACTCTTGAAATATGGGGTAGTTAACCACAATCTGAAAAATATTGTCCCAATAATTTATACAGGAGAGCGATTAAAAGTTTGAACCCTTTCATCTTAATTCTTTTAGCGTACTTCGCTATATCTCGAGAAATTGACAAGTGAATCAAAATGGTTTTTGTACACAATTATAACATTCTTTTATTCGAATATAATTTCGTGTAAAATAATAAGTATTATAATGCATTTCATCTAATAATGGTAATTTAAATTGTAAGGTATTATGGTTAAGTTTGTAATTTTAAATGAAAAAATACAAAATTTAAATTAAATTGGTGGAATGGTTTTCGAGAAAGTTTTAAATACATGACTTTTTATAATTTATTAACTCAGACATTATTCAAATTTGGTATGTTATTTAAAGTTACATACATTAATAATGGTGTAAGAACTTGTATATATTACAACAGAGAATTTTTTAGTATAATATTAGATAAAATAATTATAAAAACTGTTTATAAATTAAATTATTTTTGGATTAACGGAATACGCAAAAAGGGTGAAATTTAGGTTAAGAGGTCCAAACTTTCAACTGCCCTCTTATTGTTACGTCACTCTCATATGATGACGTCATTCATTTAATGTGTAAATATTAATAACGTGATATTAATCTGTGTATATGTGAAAAAGTATGAGTGGCAACAGAAAGAATGTTGTGCTAGATGTGTTCTAATAAAATAAAATGGTTGCTTTTGTAAAGATGTGTACGCAGGTATTTCTTGTAAATTAAAGCTATTTCATCGCTGGGTAGATCGGGTAGATTTATCGGAAGCACGAAACATTGTGGTGACCCGGATTTTAAAGGTTAGTTTCATTTGCAATATCAATTCGCGACTGCAATTATGGATTCTCTTATCGCCAAACGAATTCCTGTTCGGGGAACATTTACAAAACGTTATAATCAGTTATTGGCGATGTGTAAGGAAAATAAAAGTACTCGTGAAGATATTGAAATTAAATTTTCATCTTTTGAACGTAGTGCAAACGATTTGGAATTATTAGATGAAGAAATATATAAATTATTAGTTGACGCCAAATCAGAAAACTTATCTGAAGAATACGATAAAATTGAAGAGTACAAGGAAAAAACTGATGTAATTCGTATTAAAGTTAAAATATATTTGGAAAAATTTCTCACATTTCCCGAAACCGCTATGTCTGTGGCGGCTGAAAAGACAAAATTAAAGCTTCCCAAAATAGAATTAGTTAAATTTAGTGGGGAAGTAAAGGATTGGTTAAGTTTTTGGAGCCAATTTAGTCGAATCCATGATGATGAAGGTATGAGTGATGAGGACAAATTCCAATATCTCATTCAATGCATGGTTGTCGGAAATAGAGCAAGGGAAATTGTGGACAGTTATCCGCCGTCTGCTGATAATTATGCCAAAGTGGTAGAAAGTTTAAAAACGAGATTTGGGCGGGAAGAACTCCTCGTCGAATATTACGTAAGAGAATTATTAAATTTAGTGGTAAAAAATGTAATGAACACAAAAGCAAAGATGAACATAATGCAACTTTACGATAAATTGGAGTCATATCTGCGTTCACTGGAGTCTATTGGCGTAACGAAAGAGAAATACGCAGCAATGTTGTTTCCGCTTGTGGAATCATGTATTCCAGAGGATTTATTACGAGTGTGGCTGAGAAATCCTGTAATTACTAAGGAAAATGATTCAAGTGATTCCTATGGCAATAAATTATCGCAGTTATTAACATTTTTGAGAGCCGAAGTCGAAGGAGAAGAACGTATTTATATGGCAAAAACTGGTTTTAAAAATAATGACTCTTCGCCTCGTAAAAGAGACAAAGATTTCGAAATATCAACTCCTGTTTTTACTGCAAACGATTTGCTCTCTGAGACAAAGCCAATAGCACTACATTTTAAACGCAACTGCATTTTTTGCGGGAAACAACATAATTCAGAAAATTGTTTTAAAGGAAAGAATTTATCATTAGATGAGAAACAGGAAATAATAAAGAAACAGAAGGCCTGTTTTTTATGTCTGAAGGTGGGACATCGCTCGAAACACTGCAGGGCTAATATTCGATGTATTGTTTGTAACAAAAGACATTGGCCTGTAATGTGCCCAGACTTGAGCCAAATAAATCAGACATCGGCTGTGGACACATCAGCTGAAGAAAATACTACTTTGTCAAATCAAAGCCAACCTGAAGTCTTATTGCAAACCCATATGGTAGTTATTGAAGCCAATGGAGAACGGAAAACTGTTAGAGCACTATGTGATACAGGATCTCAACGGTCATACATCCTGAAATCAACAATAAATGAAATGGGATGGGAGACCAACAAATATGAAACTTTAACACACGTAGTCTTTGGTGGAGCTAGTTCCAGAAAAGAACATAAAAAATACACATTGTGGATAAGAAATATGAAGAAAAATAACAAGTTCGAAATTCAAGTTTTAGACCAACAAGTAATATGTGGATATATTCCAAGTTTGAAAAATGGTCCTTGGTTAGCTGAATTACGAAGTAAAGGAATCCATATCTCTGATGTAGGTAAAGATTCTCAACAAATCGAACTTTTGATAGGAGCGGATTATATTGGAAAACTATACACTGGTCAAACCATGCAATTAAAGTGCGGACTGGTAGCAATGGAAACGTACCTTGGTTGGACAGTAATGGGAAAACCAAACCATACTTATAGTTCCACTGGGCTCATCTCAACATCACTTTTCATTCAAAATACTTCGGTTACTGACTTATGGGAATTGGAAACAATTGGTATATCTGTTCCTTGCGAAACAATTACTTCAGAAGAATACGATGCTCTAGCAACAGAACACTTTTCTAGAACTGTCAAAATAAACCCAGATGGTAGATATGAAATCAGTCTTCCATGGGTGAGAGATGTAAACGATATGCTCAGTAACAGAGATATTGCGGGCAGAAGATTGAAAATGATGACAACTAAACTTGTCAAAGATAACCGTTTGGATAGTTATAATGCAGTTTTTGGAGAATGGATAAAAGAAGGTTTCATCAAAGAATCAAACGAAGGTACCGGCCATTATCTTCCTCATAGAGAAGTTTTCAAGTCCAATTCTCTTAAAGTTCACTCTAATCCAGCCGATCTACCATCACGCGGCTGCTCGGTAACAACATTATTGAGTTCAAGGTGGTGGGAAGGTCCTTCCTGGTTGAAATTACCTGAAAACACATGGCCTCTATCGGAATATAAAATTGATGAAGAAGTTATCAACAAGGAAAAAGAAAAAAGAACAACCATACTCATAAATAAAAATTTGCTTGGAACAAACCAGTTTTTTTCTTATTTTTCAAGCTACACAAAAAATGTCAGAATGGTTGGATGGATTCTGAGATTCCTTGAAAATTGCGAACTGTCTGAAAAGGATAGGAAAAAAGGTGGACTAACTCTAGCTGAAGTAGAGAATGCAGAAATCAAACTTATAAAAGTTATTCAACATGAAGAATTTACTGCAGATTATATAAAAAACTTAAAATCATTGAATGTCTTCAAAGATGAAAAAGGAATATATAGAATTAAAACAAAATTGACAGAGAGAAATGATACCGAGAATTTTAGATGGCCTATTTTGCTTCCAGAAAAAATTATGTTGGTTGATATGCTAATCAAAGAAAAGCATTTGAAATGTTTACATGCTGGACTGCAAATTTTACTGTCCAATTTAAGAGAAAATTATTGGATTATTAATGGACGTCGAGCAGTTCGTCGCATCCTCAAAACCTGTGTTAGATGCAAACGATATAATGCACGAAGTATAAAAACTATTCCCGTAGGTTTACCTGAAGACAGAGTTAATAAGCTTCTGTTTTTGAAGTGGTCGGGATAGATCTTGCCGGACCTCTTCATTTAAAGGAAGGTGTAAAAAGTTGGATTGTCATCTACACATGTGCCGTTTATCGATCAATACATCTCGAACTTGTGCTGTCACTTTCAACTAAGGCGTTCCTTTTGAGTTTACGAAGATTCATTGCTCGCCGAGGAAGACCTCACATCATCTATTGTGACAACGGGAGTAATTTTATAGGAGCTCAGAATCTACTTCAGTCCTTAGATTGGAAGTCAATTGAAGCCGAAACATCAGTATACAAAATTGAATGGAAATTTAATCCGCCATCTGCTCCCTGGTGGGAGACTTTTGGGAGATTATGGTGAAATTGGTAAAAAATATTCTTCGAAAATTTTTGGGGAAAGCATGCCTTTCATACGAAGAAATGATTAGTGTTTTATGTGACTGCGAGTCAGTTATCAATTCAAGACCTCTTACATACCTCTCAGAAGAGCTGAATGACTTAATACCTCTTTCTCCGTCCATGTTTTTACAAGAGATCTCGACGGTGGGAGTACCTGATTTAGATCAGCTGGATGCAATAGATCTTAAAAAACGCTATAGGTATCAACAGACGTTAAGAGAACAGCTGAGAAAAAGATTTCGCCGCGAATACCTAGCGACACTCCTTCAACCGTGCAAGAAGAATAACTATTATGATCTAAAGGTTGGCGAGAATGTGTTAATCGAAGATGACTTGAAGAAAAGAGTACACTGGCCGATGGCCAAAGTTATTGCCGTCTATTCTGGTAAAGATAAAAGGATACGCGTGGCTCGACTTAAAACAGCACATACCGAGTTTTTGAGGCCAGTGCAGCGGATTTATCCGCTGGAAATACGTTCAACTCCAAACGAAAGCGCGACTTCAGGTGAAGGTGACAAGCATAATAATTTCCCAAGTACCTTACGAAACATCGTTACCACAAGAAGTGGCCGAACTGTTAAGATGCCATCAAGATATTTGGACACATAATTTTAAATTTATAGTAGATATTTTGATTATTGGAATACACATAATCAAAAGGTGGGAGTGTTACGTCACTCTCATATGATGACGTCATTCATTTAATGTGTAAATATTAATAACGTGATATTAATCTGTGTATATGTGAAAAAGTATGAGTGGCAACAGAAAGAATGTTGTGCTAGATGTGTTCTAATAAAATAAAATGGTTGCTTTTGTAAAGATGTGTACGCAGGTATTTCTTGTAAATTAAAGCTATTTCATCGCTGGGTAGATCGGGTAGATTTATCGGAAGCACGAAACACTTATTTCAACTTTTGAGACCATATTTTCCAGATTGCGATTACCTAACATCTATATTTTGAGGGTCAGAATTATATATCCGCAAAAATAAGGCATGCTTTTGAGAGAAAGTACGTTTTTGTGTCGGAATTCGTAATTTATTGTATAATTAAAACATCGTGTGAATTAATCAACAAGCACATTTAAGATTTGACCCACTATCACATACGGGAAAATCTGATTATTTAATGAAAAGGTATGTCAAATATTTTATTTTGCGCACGCCCTTTCTTATAAAAACAACGAATCAATTTTCAAATTCTCTCTATTTTTTTTTTTTTTTTTTTTCTTCTTCACAGTTTTAGAAGTTTTTATTTTTAAAAAATATTGAATATATCAGCTGTAGTTTTTTTTTTAGTCTTTATTTTCATGATTAAATTTTTTATTTTATTCTTTTGACAAAAAAACTACATTAAAGTTAATTTGCATCAGTATTTTGAATATAATTAAAACCTGTTTAGTATAAATTGAAAAATAGGTTGTTACAAGTCAGCTACAGATGGCTAGATACCCTGGAGAAAGATTTATCTATATTAAAAATAAAGAATTGGAAGTCCATTGCCAAAGGAAGGACAGCTTGGAAAAAACTACTGGAGAAGGCCAAGGCCCATCCTGGGCTGTCGAGCCAATGAGGAAGGAAGGACAAGTCAGCTAATTTAACAAGCTTTATGTGTGTGTGTTGTTTCTTCATAATTTAATAGATTAAATTTAATAACTTTCATTTTAATAACTTTAATTATTACTATAGTGACGCTTTACGACTTCTTATATTTTCTTAAAATAAAAAGCGTAGGAAAGTTAAAAAAAAGTAGTTGTAAGATTGAATAGTGGAGTGCACTGTTAAAATGAAAATTAATTAACAGTTTTAGAGAAATATAATTTATAATATATTGTTTTATATAAATGAAACAGCATATTATATTAATGTATTAAAACATTTCTAATCCATCTTTAAAATCATAATTGAACAATATGAAAATTTTAAAAATAATATTAGATTGATATAGATTAAATATGATAAACCAAAATTATATTAAAAATAATATAGTAATCTTGCAACAAATAAAAAGGAATAAATTCTTATTAAAAAAATTCAACTGTAACATATAATGCAGTTCTTACTGGAGCAGGAAAGTATTAGTCAGCTAAGGGAATAAATGGGTTTGGGCACAATAAAGCGAAGTTCTTGCAATACCAAGGACATATTTATAATAACCTATTAATATTTATTACTTTAAGAGTTTATCTTAAGCATTTGTGAAGCAAAATCACAAATAATACTTAATATCAATAAGTTTTTGTCAGTTCATGCCAAATCATGTAAAATATTTCAGGCTATTTTGGCTCCCAAAGATATACATTCATTAAACTGAAGTTTTGTATTATATATACACTTGGTTGAAGGACACTTTCTCACATATTGATTATTTGAATTTTTAATTATCAGTCTTTCTGCATATTAACCTACTGTACATAAAACAAATGACGATGGGTTGAAGACTATGTTTTTTTTTATAAAAATAGGAGTTAAAGTTATTTAGTAGTAATTTATTAAGAGAAAAAAAATTATATATCTATACGTTTTATCCAAACATGAATGAAGGACACACAAAACAAATCAAATCTGGAGATGTTTTATTACTTGTTTCTTTTTATTGATACATTAATAAAATAATTAAAACTTTTCATTGTAATAAAACGAAACCTGAATTTGTTTAGTAAAAAATAATACTTATAACTCACACATTAAGGCCTAACTAACATTAATATGCAACATGTGTATTAAATTTGTCTAACTACATATTAAAAAGAATTTCATAAATGACACGTGGCTTCCATCCTCCATCACATTTTTTACTCATCACAAGACAACTCAAATATGCTTTAACTTTTCAACCTAAGAAAAATGAAAGCAATAATTAAATTAAAAATATATATATAACAAAGTGCATTTAAATGTATGCCCTAACAGAAGCAAAAACTGCATAATCAAAATAAAACTAAATAACTGATAGTTACTAAATAACAAAATTTTTAATTAAATATAGTGTTTGAAAATATAGTGTTGACGAGTTTGAAAATATGAATGCTATACTTTATAAAAATTAGATTTGGTTAATGTCTTTTTCAGTTTTAGCAGCACATTTGCACACAGCTTGATTATTTAATAGCACATTTCTGTAGATCTAAAATTTTCATTGTTCAGAGCATTATAAATAGATTTTACCATTTATGATTGTTGTATATTTACAAAATTATTAGAACTGCTTAAACTATTTAGATGAGTAATAACAGTTTAAAAAGTTCCTGAATGAGAAATACTTTATTTAAATGCTATAAAATACTTTTTTGCTGAAACCATTAAATTTAATCAGATAGAAAGAGGTCTACACATTACAATAGAATTTTAAGCAAAACAGAATTAATTAAGAATATCATGAGTGTAGTTGGCCTTATTGGATTGCATATGGGAATGAATGTCATATTTAAACCAAATTTTTCCTTTGAAATCTCACAGTTGAGAGGACTGAATATAATTTTTTTTTTAAAATAGATGAAGTTTTTAACTCCTACTTACTGTTTGAGCCATATATTTTATTTAATATTTAGAACCATATATTTTATTTCTTTTATCACTATAATTTTTAAGGTATCATTAACTAATATTTTTCTTAAAATCGCATGTAAGCTTTAATGCAGGATTTGGTACATTTTTATAATTGTCAAAATCTGTTTCCCACAGTGTCAGTAAATATGGGCACACACAATTAATTTAAATTATAAAATGAAAACCCTATAAAAAAAGCTTTTAATCCTAAGCAAAAACATTACTTTGTGTTTATATTAAGTGACCTGAAATCTTTAACATGCATACATACAGACTATAAAGCACTCAACATACTTGGCATCTAACAGCAATGTATGCACTGCTTTATATGTAAATAACAAGTAGCAAACAAGATAAAAATCATAAATTAAACTAGCACAGAAAGTTTCAAGTTATGTTTAATAATGGTTTAAAAATGTTTGGCATCTAGATTGTGGTAATTGGAACTCTAAATTCATGTATATTTTTATGAATTGATGTTCGATAAAAATTAAATATATCATAATAATCTTAATAAAAAGCAAGCACACTATATAATAATGCTAAAATGAACCAATCAATCTGCCGCCATATGGCAGAACTGTGGTAACTAATTAATTGGTGACAAATTTTAAAATGGAAAACAGTCTTAGAATAAGTAAAAGTGAAACAATCTAATCTAACGAACTAATTTAAATGGAATTCGCTGAAATTCTCAATAGGCAAAACTCTTAGAGAAATTGTATGGCTTCATCTATCAAATCACCGTGAAACTTATAAAAAAAGTACCTAATTGTTTTTATTTAGTTTTTAATTATAAGATAATAAACAAGTAGTAAGAGTAGACAGTTAACCCAAATTATTAAAGACCCATTTATGGAGTTTTAAAACAACAGATTATCAGTTTTCATTTCTGCTCTTCGAATAAGCGTTAACATTTTATCAAGATGATTTGTGTTAGGAACAAGAAGTGCAATACTTTGAATTCAAGGTGATTCTCAAATAATTGGCTATATTCAGGTAACAGGTAAAAAATTGTGTTGGAAGTATCTAGGTTTTTGAGAGAGAGAATCTACCAGAGAAGAAAAACATAGCAGCCACAATTAATAAATGAAAAACAAAAAAAATAAGATAATTTTTATGATTCTTTACCAAAATGAGATAATGTTGCAGAAATAATAATCTTAATGAATACATTTAAGTATATGTCAGTTCTAAACTGCTTTGAAAAATAACAAATATGAACAAAACTATAATTTTTAACTAGTCTTTAAAAACTTTCAAAGCAATCCCTTACAAAATGTTAATTTTATCTCAGTAAAGGAATGATTAACATTTTATTTTGAAGTCTATGTCCATTAAATAACAACACATATTTTAAACTATTCTATAAGATGAAATAAGATCACTCATTAATACATCTTTAGAAAATAAATAAACTTCATAAATTACAAACGATGCCATTCTCTCACAAAAAGAAAATAAGTAAGAAAATATGCATGATTTGCTTCTGCAGTTTATTCCCATGAAAAATATTCAAATAACAAGATATATTCATTCATTATCTCTTAAGGGGAAATCAAGACATATACTAATATTGTTTTTAAAATAAACTTCAAAAATTTAAATGAGGAAATAAAATTTTTATTTGCTTATTCATATAAGTTTATTATTATGCTGCATTTTATTTTTACACAGTGAAAACTTTTTCCGATTTACTGAAATTTGTAATGAAGTTTTGTCAGAACATATTCTTATAACACATACAATAATATCTACCTAAATAATAATGCAATCAATTTGAAATAATCTTAATCACTATGAATGGGGAATTGATATGAATTATAAGTTTTAAAATTTTTTGCTAAATAACAAAAACCATTTAAAAACCAAAAAATAAAACTTAATACTTAGAAACAACACTACAGATGTTAATTTTAAAATATATAAGTTGATCAAGAGTATAGGTATTTGAGGGAGAAATAATACTTTTTGTATTTGTAGGTGCTGAGGGTTGCTAGAGAATAAGATTTAAAAATTTGTAAAAAATATTAATTTCAAGTAATACTTCCAACTTTTGAAACACAGCAATAAAGATCTTTTTAAAATACATATTAAACAAATAACTTGTTAATTTTTTATAGAAAAAAAAGTGAAATATTAGCTTACATTATTTTAACATATTTATAGAAAATTACCCAGCAGCCACTTCCTTGCTACCAGTTACGAAGCAGTAATCATACCACTGATAAAATTCTGCTTACTATCCTTTTCTTTCCTAAAAAAAAAAAATTAATAAATAAAAGGGACATACTTATAGCTTCTCAAAATACAATGGTTTAAATAAGTTTATATTTCGTCCTTGAAAAAAAAAAAAAAAAAAAATGGATCTGAGGAAAAAAATTTCATTTTTTATTAAAAATTATATGTGAAATTCTAGTGTAATATTTTGAAGCTACAAAAGATATGCATTGACATTAAACTTTTTACATTTCCAGTTTATCTTTGAAATTTATATACAAAAGCACAAACAGGTTAAAAAAAATTTAAGTCGTTTTATTTTAAGAATTAATTTAGTGCATCAACATTTTTTATAATTAAATATTATTTTATCATTTAAAATTTAAATTTAATAAAAATATTTCAATAAAATTCAATTTCCATAAAATCAACAAAAACTACAAGAAAAAAAAAAACATTAAAAAAATATTCTGTGAATTATAGTTTTGAAAATCACCATATATAGAAATGATTTATTATAATAACATTCAAACTTTTATGACCTCACAGTGGACTACAGAAAAAAAAAAAAAAAAAAATCAGGACAAAAAGGAGGATATTTTTCAGGTCTGTAGACATATATCAGACTAATTTTAAAACTACGAATACAAGAGATATGTAATTTGTAATATGTAATTGCAAAATAAAGGCAATACTGCAGACGAATAATCAAAATATTTGCTATTTTAAATTTCAGAATTATAATTTAGTGCAGAATAAAAGTTTTAACATTTTCCAGTATTAATTTCTTTTTAGTTATAACTTATAATAATTAGAGATCAATATGAAGACAATTTTTATAAAACTGTTGAGTTAACTTCATAGTATAAATTAGTTATTACTCCCTAACACCAATATTAACTTCAATAATTTTTGAAATCAAATGAAAGAGGTAAACGAATAATTGTTAAACTACAAAATTCCAATAAACAAGATTTGTTACCTACTGGATATAATGAAAATAATAAAAACCTGTATTACACCAGAATTCATCACCATAAAAATTGAATTAATTTGTTTTTGTAGCAGAAAAATATAACTGAGTTAATTTTTAAACATCCTTCAATATAAGCATTAAAATTTTACAATAAAAAGAAGAAAAATACGAAGTTTAAAGATAGAAAAAAAATTTCATTTATGTAATGACCAAAATTTAATTTTAATTGGTATATTAATATATAACATTAAGTTTAAAAATTAAAGACTTGTATGCATTTCAGTAAAATTCTATTTTACAACTTTTAGTTTGGGCCACTAAAAGATTAACTTATTAAAAGATTGTGTATAAAAGTTAAATGGATATAAATTTGCTTTTATAATTATCAAAAAAGTCACTAAAAATTTGGCAAAAAGACAAACTAAGATGGTATAAAGTTCTTTTTATCCAATCTTTTTTTGTGATGCTTTATCTACTACTTTAATAAAAATTCCACTATATATATTCAGCAAGCAATTTTTTTCACGAGATAGATCATAATAAAAAAATATGATAGAAGATCTTTATAATACAAATCATGCAACATGGGGCTTTGAATAAAATTTTATGTTATATAGATCATTTCACTTAAACTTACCTTCTAAACACGTCAAAACATATATGTACCAGATCAATAATAATTGTCATAACTCGATCTCTGGATTGTGATGGCTTAAGGGAACATCATTAGACAAGAAATAAATTATACCTGGAAATAAATTTCACATATAATATAATAATATAAGTTGGTTTTAAGTAACTATCTTATTCACACCTAATTGAAAAGAAAAAAAAAACAAAAAAACTCAAACTACTTAATCAAGTAAAGAACATATACAAATAAAGCTAGCGATAATTCCACTAGGAAACTGAGAATTGAAAAATCGCGCACTTATCTTCCATTAATTGCATTAGGTTGAGAAACAGGCACTCCAGTTTTTTAAGAAATAACTGATATTTCACTACCAAATTGATCAAGATAATGTAGTTTTCAAATTAATAATTGTTTTTCTTTTAATCAATTTTGTGATAAACAAGTACTAACATGGTATTTAAACTAAGAGAAATAAGAAACCCTTCATCATAGAACAAGAAAACTACGATTTCTTATAAGATACATAGTAGGTTCAAAATATTTCATTAAACATTAAAATCTACACTAGACACACTTTTTTCTCTAACACCCACTCTTTGATTGAATACTTAGATAAATCCAAAACAGAAGTTATAAACACTTAATTTCGTGAGAAAATAGCCTCGTATAAAAATCAAGAATTCAAAGTAACACTAAAGGAAGGAAGAGAAATAAATTATAAAATGGCAGCTGAAAAACAGACTAATTTTTTTTCCCCAACTACAATATAAATGATTTATACAAAAAACGATCGTGAATAAATAAATTATTAGACATTAAATATAAAGAATAATATAAGGTTCACAGTTATTTGTTTTTTTTAGAGATTACAAAGTTCAGAAATACTTCGAGTAATCTACTACTTACTCAAAGATGGTGTTGATATATAAGTACAATATATATGAATATGTTATAAATTAGTCTAAGTATTATTTAAATTAATAAACATAAAATTATTTTAAAAGCATATATAGTTGATTATAAAAGCAGAAATTCTCACTTACCTGACAATATAGATTAGTTTCCAGATCGTATAAGAAGGTCTAGCTCTAGATTTCTTGAAACATGCTTCAAAATTTATTCCCTGTAAACAAAAACAATTTATTTTACATGGTCACATTTCCCTACTGGTGAATGCGCGCGCCTACTTTGATCAAAGTACTTTGATCGTGTCAACCCACCTTAAATCCTGGGTATTTGCACTCTGGTGTTTTCTCCAAAGAAATAGCTCGTTGGTAAAAACACCAACTGTCAACACCTGTAGGACATTGTCCGTGCATAGGATTCTCGGTCGAAGATGCACAATGGAATAAAGCAGCAATCACACTTTGCTGCATCTTTTCTAAGTCGCCTTTATTGCTGCGTATCGCTATCCCATAATAGTTTTGCAACCTATCAATAAAGGTCAGTTTTCCTTTCCCCGATAAACCTTTGATTTTCTTTTTTAACTTTTCTAAGTAGAGTTCCAACACGTTTCTGGACGTGTCCAATACATTCAAACTTTTTTACCTCTATGTCTTTTCCATACACATATTTTACTTCTTGGAAACCTTTTGAATCACCATCATATACATCTTATTTGTCGTAAACAAGGCCTCGATATTTTATTGACCTTTGAAAAATTCTTGAAGCACCGATAACTTCCATGTTTTGTGCAGTTCCTTTGTAATTACAGCGACAAATATGATCAGCTGTAAGATTTTGTCTATCTGTGTTTGATTTTGTGGAGGAAATTTTTTTGCAAGTTAGGCAAAATGACGACATAGCTTCTACGTCAAACTTCTTTCCTGTGTCTATCGATAAAGCAGCAGTGGATTTTTCTTCAAATGTAAGCCCTATGCTTGAACATTCAGGACAAGATAGTTTGCCGAATACCAATTTCAGTAGACAGACATCCATCAATCTATTTCCAGAAAACTCTTTATTTTCAAAATTAGTACTCTGTAATAGTGTATCATCAAGCTTAGAAGAGCTTGCAGTACTTTCTTGAAAAGCTGTCTCAGTTATGTTGTTGTTAGAGTAACGATTACCGTGAAATTGACGTTTTCGTTTACGCCCAAGCGACTTTCCCATTTCTACTTTTCAAATTATAAAAATAAAGAGTAATTCAACACTATTAAAATTTTAAACGATAAAAATTAACAAAACAACTGAAGAGTAACGAAAATAGCAAATTAGAAGCGCAATCACATGTATCAAAGATAAACAAGGATCTAAGGTTGCCAGGTTTAAACCTTGTAAATAATAAAAAAAAAAATTCGGTTGCCACCTATTAAAAACCAATAATTATCTATATATATTTATATAGACAATATTTAAATCTACGTAATTGAGCTGTTTCAAACTGAAACGAAACTAGGTGAAATGATAACTTCCTGTTGAAAGATTGTGACTTCCGGTTTGCAGTTTCGGCTGAAGGGGTTACTTTAAAATTCTGTAACTTGTGATCTATTGAAGCTAGAAACAAAATTCAAACAGATTTAAAAAGCTAAAAGTTGGCTTCATATTAATATGTATAAAATAGAAATTCAGTATTTTGGTCGATTTTCGTGAAAAAAGGGTCCTTGGATACCTTAAAAAGAAATCATGAATCATTTAATGTTAACCACAATTATTACATTCCTTACAATGTAGCATCAATAGAAGTCCTATCGTTGAGACTTCTAAAGATTATTCCCTTAAAACATCAAAAATGTCTTTTTGAAATCCGTAACATCGTTTCATTTTTTTTTTTTTTTTTTTTTTTAAGTATTGTTTCAAGGTAGTCACAGATGATAATTACCATATCTTATGCTCCCTAAGATTCTTATGTCTTAGAACGTTTTATCCTTTCATAAATTCACTGATAAGTGTAGCGCGTGCCAAATTTCTCGCAGCCTGCAAGCAAACTTTGGCCACTTCTTGTTGACCGGGTGGCAGATCTTTTATGCTTTGGTTAACAAAGTCATTCTTAGCACCAATACAAAACTTCTTTGCTTCCGACACTTGGTTTGTAAGCTTTTGTACATACATAATAAAAACTCAAAAACATTAGAACCTATTACTTTTTTCATGCACAAATTTTAGGACTAAGTTGACAAAATTTATGATTTTTTTGTATTTACTCGGTAAATCATATATTATCTTAAAACAATAATACAACTAAATAGTTGATATTTAGCTATATCACAACTAAAAATTCACAAATTATTGATTAATTCTTACAAGAAATGAAATTTTAAACAACACATTATTTAATTATTACAGTCATTGGATAAATAAAATCAGAGTTATTTTTGTTCAAGCTAAACGGATCAGAATAAATTAAAGGGGGGATGTAAGTTTCTCTGAACAAGTAAGTATTTCTCCAATATTGGTAAACACTAACAATGTGTTTAATATGTATCTTAATGATTAAATCTCAATTTTAATCTTAAATTTTTACGCTTGATGTTGCTGATGAGGTTTCTTTTTAGTTCAAGTTGGATGCTGTATTCAGAGGTTAAGAATTTATTCCTTCTCTTTTGCACTCGAAATTTCGAACAAATGCCTTTTTTTTCTATAGTTATTATAGAGAAAGACGGTATGAGGCCATGGGCCGTGAAATTAGTTTTTATTGTGAACTAAACTAAGCTTTAGTTACATTTAAGAAGCAGGGTATATATAAGGTTCGTGCAAGGAAGTAAACATATAGAACAATGACATAGTTACAATACATCAGAGAATGAAGAATCTCGAAGGTTTGGCGGAAGTAAGAAAAGAAAATATCTGAGAATCATGTCGATCTGATGACCAAAGAATTCCAGAAGGACTGAAATATGTGATTACAAGGAAAGTTTTAAGATCCGTGATGTAACTTTCAACAGTTAAACGTACCCTGGACGTATCCATCACATTCGAAATTCTTATAATCATCAAAGTCGTGCCTGAATTAATGGGGAAAAAAAATTTACAAAAATTGGCAGACTAATATTTAATGTAAGGGTCATCAACTAACCAATGATTTCGCAGCTTCGTAAAGAAATTTTGAAGTTCCATCTCCATTCTATGTTAATGTTTAGCTGTAATGTTACCAAGAGCCAGGGCCGTCATTAAACTATTTGAGGCCCTGGGCACATTAGGATCATGGGGCCCCCTATGACCTTGAGAAAACACTATTTAGTTACAATAGATAAAGAAAGACAAACAAGGTTCTAAATTTATTTTTATTTAGTTACTAGCTATAAAAAAATAGGAAATATAAAAAATAATCTACAAAAGTAACTCGCTTAACTTAAAATCCTTAGATTAATTCTATGTTGATTGCAAAGGTACCCTTCTAGATTTAAGATGAGCAAAATCGTTAATCACTTCTTCAAAATCTATGGTATTGAGAATATCACATTCTATGGACATCAGCGACAAACTATTTAATCTCTCTTGAAGCATTGTACTTCTTAATTCATTTTTTATTCGTTTCAATTTGGAGAAGGAGCGTTCTCCGCTGCAGTTAGTTACCATCATGCTTAAAAATATTCTCAATGCAATTTCTACGTTAGGAAATGTGTCTTCAATTTTGTTTTGCTTTAATAGATTATATACTTCCTGTACACTGTTAGATGCTTCATTTTCACTCTGAACATTTATTAAGTATTCTTTTAAATGTTGACATTCTATTTCTAACTCTTTTTCATTTACATCTTCGTGATAGATTTGAGAAAATTCTTTGCATCCTTGTCGTATCTCTTCGGAATTCAGAGTTTTTAAGTGAAAAAATAAACTAAAACGTTGACTGACGATCTCATATGAACTTTGTCGCTGTTTTAGATGAACACTCAAGGTATCGATTATTGGGAGAAAGGTTTCTACGTTGAATCGCTCTTTTCCATTCAATTGGACTGATGGCGCAGAGCCATCAAAAAAACTCTGCCGTGAGCTTCTACGTCTTGTTCTTTGAGATAGATCCTTGTAGTCAGATTCTGGGTTATTTTCTTTGGCAGATGATTCGAAGTTATCAAATTTATCCCTGAGGTTAGTAATAAAATCATAAAGTGAAGTCAACAAATTGGTTGCAACGTCCAGTGTTATTGTTTCTTTCTGAAGATAATTACTTGTTTTGTCTATTCTTTCCAATATAGTGCTCCAGATTTCCGTCAGTATAATAAATTCTAGATTTCCCATTTTTCTAGACAGACTAAGGGCTTCGTCTCTTGTTTCTCGTGCCTGTTCAGTATCGTTTGCGATGGTGATTAAAGCTTCTAATATTCTTTTATAACCCCCATGCAAAGCACTTACTGCATCAGCTCGGGCTGACCATCTGGTTTGTGAAAGACTCTTAACAACTTTTTTTGAACCTAAATGTTCTGTTAACATATTCCATCTGTGGGTAGAGCCCGAAAAAAAGTTGTACACTTTCTGAACTATTTCAAAAAACTGTGATGCCTCCGGTACACACCCAGCAGCATGGACACCTACCAAGTTTAGTGAATGTCCTGCACATGGTATAAAGGTGGCAAATTCACATTTTTCCTTGATTCTTGTTTGTAGACCACTATACTTTCCCGACATATTTGAAGCATTGTCGTAGCTTTGTCCTCTGCAATCTTTTATGGGAATATCATGTATCTCTAAAAAATTTAAGATGGTCTCCGCTAAATACTTAGATTTATGTTCTTTAATAGGTATAAATTTCAAAAACCTTTCAACAGGAACACAGTCTTTTACGTATCGAATGATGAAAGTTAGCTGGTCAATATGAGACAGATCGGGCGTACTGTCAACGCTTATGGAAAAATATTTTGCTGATTTAACTTCATTTATAATTTTTTTTAGAACCTGTTTTCCCATTACTTCAATAAACTCATTACAGATATTTGCTGATAAATAAGAAATGTTACCCTTTCCAGGATTCCCAAATTTTTTTAAGTGATCTGCAAGAAATGGATCAAATTCACTCAATAATTCCACACAACCCAAATAATTTCCATTGTTTGGAGATCCTAGGATTTCATTGTCGCCGCGAAATGGAAGCCCTCTCGATGCCAAAAATTTTACAACAGCTACAATCCGTTTAAGTACGTTTCTCCAGTAATCCACTTCCTTTTGATGTTGAGATAATAAGTCTATATCTACTCTACCAACCGCTTTACTTCGTGCCAGATAAGTCATCATAGATTGCTTATGCGCTGGGCTATTTTCATGTGTTAAAATTATGTGATTAATATGCTTCCAATCATTACATCCATTCCGAGAGCAAAGATTAACATCAGTTGGGTTAAATAAGCAGCATGAAAAACAAAATACAGAGCATTTGGAAGGCGAATACAGCAACCATTTTCTTTCGACGCTTTCATTGTTCTTTAATTTGCGAATAAATAATGCTTTGTTGAAATATCTCGTTACTAATTTATTACCATCTTTGTATGTTCTGGATGCCTCGGAAAAGTCAGAATCTTTATTTTGAAAATATACTGGTCCCTTACGAATTAAAATTTCGCGATTTATTTCAACAAACTTTTCGCGAAAATAATCGGCGGGATCGTGCGATATTAATTCTTCTGTGTTGGAAAACTGCTGTTCAATTGACACAGTTGGGGTTGTCGGTTTTAGTGAAGTCACTGAAGTCGTTGCACTTTCGTCGTAGGAATAGTCGCTTTCTGATTCAATCTCTTTTTCAAAATTGGAACATGAAGGTTTAGAAATTCCCGCAATTTGTAATTGAGCTGAGTCATCATGTGGAACATTTATGAGTTGATTGCTACTTACAGAAGTTTCTCCAGTAGTAGTAGTAAAATATGATGTTAATTTTGGTAACTTTTCAATTACTTCTTTCTGATGTAGAGCTTTTTTCCTTTTTTCAGATCCACTAGGATATGACCGTTTCGACATTTTATATTATAATTCACTATTTAATTAATTTTATAACGAAAATATTCGCTAACACAAAACAGACAAAACGACGATTTAATCAAACGATACTATTTTTTTTATCAGAGCTCGAGCACAGTCAGTAACAAACTAACAACTACAAACAAAACAAACGCCACAACATCGCAGACAAATACTTGAAGGGAATTCCCGTTCGTCAAGTCAAACGACGATCGGGAATCGGGAATTCCCCTTTTTTGTCTTTGGTATTACGAATGACGTTCGAATAGGTTTCTTTAAGACATAAACCACACCGCATCAAATAATTCTTTTTTTAATTTAATAATTTTTTTTTTAAATTGTATTCTTATACTTACATATAGGTATTTAAATTAACCTAAACATACTAATATCGGAAAAACTCATTTTTGAGAGAGAGTGGAGTATTATACCCTGTTTATTTATTAGTTTGATCTTTCTTTTTGACAGATGTCAAATCTGAAATCGATATAACTTTGCAACGACGAACAATATCTTCTTATTTTAATAATATTAAAAATTGATAATAATCATAAGAATAGACACACAACATAAAAGTACCTGTTAAGGACTCAAGCATTTTCCGAAAGTCTTAAGTGGTTTTTATTGCTTCGAGGTAAAATTTAAATAGAAAAACTGAAAACAATGGTTTCTTACCTACCCAATGTTTTTATGTCTAGTGCAATAAAATTGATTGACGAATGAATTTATTTATTTTGAATAGTTTAAAACATACATACAGCCACATATTTAGCCAACACATTTTTTACACCAATAGATATTTTCTGTTTCCCATCACTGACCCATCTGTCAAAAAGTTCAAGCTATGTTGTACAAGGTATAGCTATCCGCATGCGGCAAACTAAAGCTAATATAATAAGCGTAGGTATTGTAGTAAGTCATTATCATCAGATTTTTCAAAATTAATGTTTTTCGGTAATAATGTATCGGTTATCATTTGGTAATCTGGCAGGAACTAGGGGGCCCCATTCGATCGCGGGGCCCTGGGCACGTGCCCATAGTGCCCAGTGGGGAAGAGGGGCCTGCCAAGAGCAACGGTAATCTCGTTTTCAAAGTTGCGCGCCACTGTTTTTCCGTGTAGCCATGTTGTTATTGCTTCCAGTTCGAGCATTTTTAGTCGGGATATGTCTAAAAGTTCGTAAGCTTGTTTCGATTGGTAAGTTTTTTAAATGATATGAAAATTGGTTTACCTTGCTATAAAAAAATAATGTTAAAGTATCTGAAAAATAGTAATTCGAATTATATATCAAGAAATGGGACAAAGTTTGCTATCTTCTTTCGATTTATTGTGATTTCATGGCTAGCAAAACATAAAACAGAATATATATTTAATGTTATTAAAAAAGTAAAAATTTTTCATATAAAATTAAAAGCAACGCCATCTATCGGCGGAAAGTTTTATAAACATAACAAGCTCTTCTGGTGTTATACTAGGGCTAAGCGTTCAATTGTTTTAAAACTGGCAAGCATCCCATATGGCCATCATTGAACTCAATTACAGCATCATAAGCTGCAGTTTTTTATGTTTTTAACCCAATAAAAACATCCTTGGATGCTCGCTTCCACACCACACCGTCAAACGGTTCGTTCGCATTTTGTTTTTCCTTGGAGGTGATTCGACAATAGTTCTCTAGAACTAAGTGCCCAATACGTCGGTTTCACCTTAATTAAAACAGCATCAGATAAACTACCGTTTTTTTCAGTAAATGATTTACCTGAATGAAGTGACCGTTGGTATGCACGCCAACTATTTTCTCCGGTAGGACACTGCCCAATCTTGGTTTTTTTGAACTCTAGGCGTAATAATACAATGCTACTATTGTATCATGCTGCATTTTTTCTAAATCTCCGGTATTACTCAAAATGGCAATGCCATAGTAGTTTTGGAGTCTGTCGATAAAGGTGTCTGCGAATTTTTACTTTTTAACTTAAGCAAGTGGGATCCTAGTCTCTTTTGAATATGTCCAATACATTCCATTTTCACAACACTATCCTCTCCATAGGTGTCTTTAACTTTTTTAAAACTTTTAGAGTCTGCGTCCCCAAAATATTTCGTATATTTTTAGAGAATTTTGTTCAATGGAACGGTCAAAAATTTTGTTGACACCAACAACTTCCATATGTGACGCAGATCCGGAATAATTCTTAGAACAATCATGGTCAGTTCTCATAAATATCTGAACCATTTTCTTCGGTTCTCGTTCAATGGTTCTACATATTCTGCAATATGAAGAAAGAATTTCAACGTCTAATACCTTACCTGTGTCGATAGAAAGCGCAGCAAGACATCCATTCCAAGGATTGATGATTCTCATCCCATGATTTTGTAAAATCCATGGCACCCGTTTGTTGATATACGAGGGTTGCTATTTATATTTCTGGCCTAATGATGAAAAAACAAATATGTAGGATCGAAATTGGTTTTATTGTTTTTCAAAATATTCTCCATGATGATCAATACACTTTGGCATGCGTTTGAACCAATTTTCAAAGCACTTTTTCCACGATTGAGGTGACTCCAAAACATGCGTTTTGAATGCATCGACCGCTTCTTCGGGGGTCGAAAATCGTTGTCCACGTAATTTATTTTTGATGTGTGGGAATAAGAAGAAGTCAATGGGTGCCAAATCAGGGCTGTACGGCGGATGACCCATCAGTTCGATCTTTTGCTCCGTCAGAAATGCCTTTGTTTGAGTCGATGTGTGAGAGCTCGCATTGTCATGATGAAGAATGATTCGCCTGTTCTTCTGCTTTTTTCGAATTTCTCCGATGACTTCTGGCAAGCAAATAGTCGTGTACCATTCAGAATTGACCGTCCTGCATTGCTCTAACGCCACTGTTGCCACATGACCGTTAATGCCGAAGAAACTGGCAATCATTTGTTTCGATGTGCTTCTTCCTCGAACAACTTTTGATGGTTTTGTCTCGTCTTGGAAGACCCATACAGTTGATTGCTGTTATGTTTCCGGCTCATATGCATAGATCCATGATTCGTCACCTGTGTAGATGTTATACACAGCCTTTGATGTACCTTGAACGTATTTTTCCAACATTTCCTTGCACCAATCGACACGAGCCTTTTTTTGAGCGTTTGTCAGATTATGCGGGATCCAACGCATAAAAAAATTTTTTACGCTCAAATGTTCATGCAATATTTTATTGATGCTAGTCATACTAATGTCCAAAGACGCCTCTATCTCACGGTATGTCACATGACGATCTTGCTTTATCAGTTCACGCACAGCATCGATCTTTTCTGGCTCAACAACGGATTTTGGACGACCTGCACGGGATTCGTCCTGTATCGAACATCGACCACGATTAAATTCGTTATACCAATTTTTTACAGTGCTGTAGGATGGCGCTTTATCGCTGAATAAAGAATTAAGTTCATCGAAACACTCTTGTCTTGACAATCCACGTCGAAAGTTATGAAAAATAATGGCACGAAAATGTTCACGATTCAAATCCATTTTTTGAAAGAGAAGAACTTTTCAATTTACTGTCAACAACACAAATGAAGCTATAATGGTAAATCGTCTGCTGAATTTATGTTTAAAAATATCAAACTTTCGATTAAAATCGTCTGCGGTCGCCTAGCAACACTTACTGTTGCCAAGGCCAGAAATATAAATAGCAACCCTCGTAAAATTCCTTAAGCTAAGGCAGGTATTTCCAATTTTCTTCTTTATAACTTCAAAGATAATGCAAGATTTCAAAGTTGAAATAACAAGGTAACAAGACTTGGCATTAGATATGACTAGTTGCCCTTGAATTTTAAGATAGTATTCATGACTATGGTTGATACTGTATACATTATCTTTGATTTGGATAATATAATCCTTCATACATTTTAATTAACTTGAAGGTTGTCTTCCAGATATTTATATGGGCATTTCATATCTAGAATACTCATAGAACCATCCTGATTCAGAAAAAAATCCATCAGGACTAGCGCCAAGCAAGCCAGATGAATCTTATCACAGCCCGCTTTCATTTACTTTAACATTTAAAATGAACACAGAAACACCTGCTTTTTCATTATGAATGGTCCCATTGAATGTGCTTAATTTTTGATAAATCTTTTGAGCTGCTAAATAGAATAGCATCCTGCTAAAATAGAAAAGAGGAGAGGACACTCAACAATATCTCAGGAAGAGACAAGAAGTTCTGCAGGCTTTATGCATATTGACATTCTTTTATTTATTCTTTTCACATCCTTTTTTTTATAGCGAAAGCACCAGCAGGAGGGGGGGAGGCACTTCTATGAACGGAGGGACGTAGCTACTTATCGTCACAAAAGATTCGCGCTTATCACATATCGTTTTTTTGACGACGGTAGGCAAGGTAAGAAAGTCGTGACTTGAAACCATTGTCATTCGAAAGAAGGCAAAGGAAATGAAGGCGGACACCAGGCTTGGTGCACCAAGTCGTGGTTTCTCTCCTCATGGCATCTGAAAGTGCAAATACTGGACAGAATTATGCTCGACAAAAGAAGTACAACATCGGTGATTCTGGGTGAGTAACTCAAAGAATTTTTCTTTGCCCGGGTTTGGTCAAGCACGCAGTAACACCAGATGTGAACATGTTGTGAAAAGGAAAAAAGAAGAAAAAAAAAGATCCTTTACACACACATATATAAAAAGACAATAAGAAGCACATTTGTGCCTCATATCAGGAACATATAGAGAACTTGACTAACATAATCATTGAGAGGCTGGTTGTCTGATGTGTTGATATAAAATTAGTGACAAGCAGCACACATGGGTATCTGTCATTTGGACATCCAGAGGGATACATTTGAGACAAAAAATCAATAAGTATATATGCCTTTTGAATTAGACACAGTATTAGGCACACTGAGATTAAAAAAAACTTTTTATATATACATATATAAATATATAAACAGAGAAAAAAATATACATAGGAAATTTTTACCATTGTACTAGTGGCTTGTTGTCCGAGGAGGAAATGATAGATAACAACAATAATTGTTACGAAATACTAGTAGTGACAACAAGGGAGTCATGTAGTTATATACCACACAGAAATTGACAGACATTGTATTAAGGTATCTGAGTACTAGCGACAACTATTTTTAAAAATATTGCTTGAAATTAACGTTTAAACTCATTTTTTGTCTGAGTTTAGGTGGAAACTTATAAGATTGGCTGAAACTTTTGTGGGAATATATATTTTTTGAAAAAATTGGTAATTTTTTGCATTAACAAGGCGTTTTTTGTACATTACGGAAAAAGCTGTAAAACTTATTCTAATGCATAAAATAAAAAACCCTTCTACAATTATATTCAAAAGACATTTATCTATGTTTAAACTATTATCTCTGCAGTATTTCTATTTATTTGTATGTTATGAGCCAAAATGCTATAAAGTACAAATTTTTCGAAAAAGTTACATTTATCACAGAAAAAAACAATCGTAAAAAATGTAACTATACAAAATTTTCTTAATCCTTAGTTCCAAACATGTGTTATATATTCTTAAACACTGGTACAAATTTTTAGAGAATTATCTTGAGAACTTTTTTAGTTATCTTTGCGGTGACATCAAAAACGAAAAAAATCTGATTTTGAGAAAATTGCATTTAAAGAATTAAAACCAATATTTCAAAAAATTATATTGCCAAAATCATCTAAAACTAATTTATATTAGAAGAATAAACTTTTGTTTAGTACATATCAATAATAATTAACTTTTCAAATTACTGTAATTTTAATTTTGGAGCCATTTAGTAATGCCAATCAGACAATTTTTAACGTTAAAATTTCCAATTACTGAAATATACGCATTTAACGTTTTAAAATAATATACTAGATTAAATGTGTTACATTACATGATATAATTTTTTATAAATATCTTTTTCCTTTTAATGTTTTATATCTTTTGAAATATATAAGTCGAATTATATAATATAAACAACAGATATATTGCGTAATATAGAATGCAAAGACTTGCGAAAAATATTTAAAATACAATATATGGTAAATAAAAGTATAATTCATATAAATTATTCATCACATATGCTGGTTTAAAATCCACCATATGAATATGTTAAACCTTTTTTTTCTTTCGAGCTAACTTCGTCAATGGTAAAGAATGTCTTATAGAGGTCGAAATACGTTCTTTATCAAAGTTAATGATTTCTTTTGAAAGTATTTCATGAAAGGAAAAATTGACATTTTTAAACACAGATAGTAAACCACTATGCCCTGAATTGAAGAGAATTACAGCTAGATAAGTACCTAAACGAAATGTTTCAAGTCCAATAAAAGTATCTTTAGGCAAAATATTCCACAAAGTGATGTTGTAACTTTCGTTACAATTTTGTGTTTTACCATGGAGACACTTTTGTAGTAGAGCTGTACGACACAGTTTTAAATATGTCGGTTTGATTAAATTAACAATTTTATCTGGTAATCCAGTTCCATTTTCTTTGAGCGATTTTCCTATTGCTTTTGCTCTTTGAAAACGACACCAACTTTCAATACCTTCGGGGCATTGGCCATGATAATGATTATCCTTGCCAGACACACTATGATAAAATGCAGCTATTACACCACTTATCATGTTTTGAAGATTACCTGCATTACTTCTTACAGCAATACCATAATAATTTTGTCTATCAATTTATCAGTTAATTTACCTTTCTTCTTTTTCTTCAATTTACGCAAACTTCCACCTACACGTTTCTGGACATGTCCAATACATTCTAGTTTCATTACTGAATTATCACCATAAAAGTTTTTTACGCTGTCATACCCTTTCAAATCCCCATAATATTGCACATTTTGTATATATGTGTGAGGATCGACTGTGATAACCTTCATCTTATCTTACAGTACCTCAAGATGGATGAACTTTGAACATACCTTGTATTGGATACAGTACCTCCTATCTAAGCTGAATTAAAAATGCAAAATAATTAAAACAGAGTAATTTAAATTTACGTTAATAGTTTCAAATAATTAAATTAACAGAATTAAATTTAAATAATTGGTAATGAAAAAGTTTAAAATAGGAGACAAATTCCTAGAATTACAATCTTAAAAGATTGTATTGATTTAAAATTAATATTCAAGTAAAAGTAAGATTAATAATAAAAGATGGAAAATTTAAGTTAAATTAAAATAAAAATTTAAAATTAAATTTACACCCATTCGATAAAATAAGAATTTAACAGATGCCTAAGCTTGAAAAGCCAGTGAAGCACCAAAACACAAAGTGTAAACACAGCGCGATTTTAAATTGGTCAAATGAGAGAGGAATGGCGCCACCGTCGCCTTGGAAGGAGAGAAATCATCCTTTGCTCTTGCGAAATCTTTGCAGGGGCGGCGCAAAAATTCGCTTCACTCTGGGCGGAACCGGATTCTCCGCTGAGGGGAGAGAAAAGAGCAAGGAGAGGGGATTCTATTGGGGGGAAGGCAAAATGACTCGCTATTCGGTAAACAAGTTTCGTTACCATGGTAGCAGAGGCGAAAAAAGGGTTCTTCTCCGCAGCTGTGCGCTGGGGACAGAAAATGGGGGGAGGATTGGAATGCCAGAGGCGAATAAAGGGTAAAATCTTTCGAAAAAGACTCTTTCCTTGCTTTTTGTCTGGGAGTGGAAAATAAAATTTTCGTTTTCTTTTAGTTGGGATTGTATCATCATTTGAATTTAGAATAGCCCTTGGCCTTTTGGCTGAAGAGGGCTTAGAAGGGTCATAAGGAGGGATATTTTGAATAGCTTCATTAGGAATTTGGGTGAGTTTATTAATTAAATTATTTGTTAATTTTTTAGCGAAAGAGAAGATAGTGGGGATATTAAGATCGGAATGAATTACTTCGTTCCGAACATACCAAGGAGCATTCGTAATCATACGAAGGGATTTATTTTGAAATGTCTGAATTCTCTTACGATTTGCGGGCGTGTGAGAACACCAAATGGGAATGCCATACGTAAGGATGGGTCTAATAATTGAAGTATAAGACAATAACTTTGATTTTAAGGAAAGTTTACTTCTACTGTTTAAATAGCAGCTGATTGCTCCTCGCGCAGCCTTAGCTTTGACAAGGGCTTTAGTGATGTGGGGGTTCCATAGTAATTGTGAATCAAGCGTGATTCCTAAATATTTAACAGTTTTATCCCATGGAATGGGTTCGTTAAATATTGTAAGGGGAGAGGGAAAAGAGTTCATTCTTTTCTTCCTTTTAAAAATGACCGCGACGGATTTTGAGGCATTAATTTTGATTTTCCAATCAACGAGCCAAAGCATCAAATCGTCTAAGTAATTTTGAAGATCCTTTATGATAATGGAGAGTTTTCTTGAGTGAGCTAAAATTGCGGTGTCATCAGCGTAACACGCAATTGTTAGCCCGGGGGGTCGGGGGATATCGTTAATGTATAAACAAAATAATAGTGGAGAAATTAAACTACCTTGCGGTACACCGGCCTCGATAGTTTTGGGATTAGAGATGTGATTATCAACTTTTGCGCGAAAAAATCTATTTTTAATGAAGGAGTTGATAATGTGGATAAAGTGAGCCGAAAAACCAAGTTGCATGAGCTTGTAAAGGAGGGCAGGGTGGTAAACCCTGTCGAAAGCTTTTGCTACGTCCAAAAAGACACCTCCTACGGTTTCTCCTTTTCTAAAACTTTCATTAATTGATTCTGTTACCCTGAGCAATTGGTGCACCGTACTATGTCTGGCACGAAAACCGAATTGCTCTGGGATAAGGATGTCGTTGTCCGTACAAAACCACTTCATGCGTTTTAGGAGGACAAACTCGTATATTTTAGATATGCAGGGCAGTAAGGAAATCGGTCGATAACTTGATGCCTCTGCAAGATTTTGATCAGATTTTGGAATAGAAATTACTAGCGCGGTCTTCCATAAGTGTGGAAAATACGACCGCTCCATCATGAAATTCATGATGAAAGTAATAAAGATAATGAATTTAAGTGGGAGATTTTTGATCATGCGGTTCGAAATGTTATCAAGGCCGGGGGCTTTTTTAACATTTAATTTTTGAATAAACTCTTGAACTTCTGTTATATTAACGGGTTCAAGTTCGTTAACATAGGGAGAAGCAAGGTAGTTTTTTAACTGCATTTTGGAACATGGGAGTGTTTTCATTATCTGGGATGTTATGCGGTTTAAATTGCTCATGGAGCGAATACGCAATAACTTCCGCTTTCTCATTAGGGAGATAAGCTATACCAGTGGGACTATTAAGGGGGGGGGGCATTCTTTGAAAAGGCCGACGTTTCGTCTTAAGGGCCTTCCAAAATGCAGTGTGATCATCATTAAGACTCTCGCAAAAATCAGTTCAGGATTCTTCTTGAAATTTCTTAATATCCGATTTGATCTCGTTTTGGAGTCTACGTAAATTTCTTAAAATATTGGGGTCTTTTGTTCTTTGCCAAAGTTTACGTAGATAGTTTTTGTTTTTGATTTTCTCCTTAATATCAAAGGGTAGTTTTTTGGGACTACTCTTGAATTTAGGAGTGGAGGATTCAATTTTAGCATTATTGATAGTATTATTTAAAATATTTAGCGAGCTCTCAGCATCATCTAGTGTATGGAGATCTGCTGGGGGAAGAGGTTTATCATTTAGTAAGCTCGTGAATTTCGTCCAGTCAGTGTTGAGCTGACCCGGAGTGTTCAAATTGAGCGTTACTGTGTCTAGAGTTAAGACGACGGGGTAGTGGTCAGAGCTTAGTGCATTATCAGTGATTATCTGATAATTAAAAGGGATATTTTTGAATAACGCAATGTCCAAGGTTGAAGGGTGGGTATAACTTAGGAAATTATGCGTATGGTCGAAGGGAGCTATTATTCTGTTGCCGGTGCTTTGGACCCATTTCAACAGATTTCTGCCATACTCATTGTTGGAATTATTATTCCAAAAGGTGTGTTTGGCATTTAGATCTCCAGCTAGTATGATGTTTGCTGAGAGGGAGAATAATTTAGAAAAATCGCCAGCCGGGAAGGGTATCCTACTTTTCTTGGGGGGGAGGTAAGCAGATATTATTGTTATTGGCGGAGAATTTGGAATAAAAATTTTAATAATAGTTGCCTCTAAATTTTGAAGAGGGGGGGTGGGTAAATTTTGATGAATAATATTGTTTTTCACATAGATGCACGTACCGCCAGAGGCGATGCGTACATTGTTTCTATTGTTGAAATAAATAGTATAGTTGGGGAGTTTTGGGGGGGGGGACCCACCTCTGTTAGAGAAGTGGGTTTCTTGAATTAAGATAACATCAAAGCTATTGTCCATACAATAGTCCCGAAATTCTTGGAATTTCGGGCGCAGTCCTGCCGCATTCCACAAACAAATCGTTAGTGAATCAGACATTAAGGTTTGGGTGTGGGGACGGCGGTGGCCGTTTTAATTTTTAAATAATTAATATACGTTAAGTATGCTCTATCGGCGGCATACGTGTGCGTATTATTAAAGGAGGGAAAGCTGAGCTGCATGGCATGCAATAATTGCTCATCATTTCCGATCTCCCTTCCGAGTTCCGCGAGTGCTCTGAACATATCAGAGAACTCGCTAATATTGGAATTCGGTGTGATTGAATTTTTAATAGGGGGTGAGGGGGTTGGCTTAGTGCTTTTCAACATAGCTGAATAGCTAATGTTGGGGGTTACACTTTGTGCAACAGGAAAATTCCTCGGTTTGGTAGTAGAAATAATCGGGGAATTTTTAGTTTTATTATTGTTTCTACCCTTGTTTTGGGTAGTTTTAGGTGATTTGGAATAATTATTTTTCCCTTTTACGGGAAATTTGGGACATTTACGCCAGTTGCTGGCGTGCTCCCCGCCACAGTTGGTGCACACAAGTGGTGCGTCGAAGGGATGAGTGCAGTCCCTAACCTGGTGCGGCTGAGCGCAACGAAGGCATTTAATGGGAAGCTGACACATTTCCGAGGAGTGGTTAAATCCCTGGCAGCGATAGCACTGCTTGGGACCCTTTCTGCCTCTGTAGTGTTCGAATTTTACCTCAGTTCCAAGAAGTTCTGAGATTTCAAAAATCTTCTCGAAATTTGGAGGTAAAAAAGGGGCATAGGGGTTTTCTTGGCACCTTGTCTCGTTAATTGAGTGAGGCTATGCACCTCAAAGCCCATTACCTCAATTTGGGCTTTGATCTCGTCAATGAGTGTCAAGGAAGGGAGCCCCCTAATGACGACTTTAAGTCGTCGCTCCTCTTGTAGGGCGAAGCCCTTAAACTCGACACCTCTGGTGAGCAAAAAGTCGGCTACTGACCGATACTCGTCAGAGTTGTTTACATTGACTTTAATAAATTGTCCGGCGAGTTTTGAACGCACGGACGGTGCTTCTCTCTTAAGGAGAGAGAGGAGTAGTGGCCAATCTTGCCTCGGCTTTATTAAAAAGGGAGGTGGATTTCGTGGCCGGGAGCTGGAGGAATTTTCCTGCGAAACAGCGTTTTCTTGGTTTTCTCCCGCAGAAACCGGAGCTGAGAAGTTCCGGGGGGAGAAGGTTCCACTGGCTGGAATATTTTTCCTTTTCTTCACGTTAACCTTTTGGAATCCGTACTCGTCGGTATTATTAATTTTGATAGCCTTGAGAAAGGCTTTTGACCGTGCGAGTACGGATGTTTCTTTATCTTTCAAAATCTGGTCCATCGACTCAAAGTCGACTGGGATCATGAATAATTTGATGTTATTCACATTGGCAAAAACATTTAAATTATCTCTAAGAGATTTAACTTTTTCCTCAAGTTTAATAAATTCTGGATCCTCAAAAGAAAGATCCAGAGAGGCTTTGTATCAATTTCTTTTAATTGAAGATCGAATGGGATATCATTATTAGAATTGAGGGAGGAAGTATCCATATACTCGGCACCCCCCTGTTTATGTTGTGGCTGTGTAGGCGGGGGGGACTGAAGGTCCCCCGTTGCACCGCTGCCGGTAACAACGCCCCGGTTGCTGCATTCCCCCTTACACAGGGAAGCAGAGGCGCTCTGAAAAGAGCACCCCCGGGGTGGGTTGGGGAAACCGGATCCGAGTGAATGTTATTCTCCTTGCATCTGCTTGGAAGATCTCCAACAATGGTGGGGATGCGGGAATTCTCCGTTTCTTCTTCTTTCCTTTCGTCATCTTTCCTCTTCAGAAGCAGGGGCGGCTTTACTCCGAAGACGGGCGATCGCTCGCTTCTTTGCAGTGCTGCTCCTCTTCATGATGAGGGCGTAACTATCATTCTTCTTCATCTGAGTAGCTCGGAGCGAAAGATCCTAGCAGAGCTCAAAAAATTTCGGTCTGGATATAACAATCCAAAACCGTGTGTAAGACGGATGCAAGGTAACATGTCTTATATAGTAGTGATTTGGTGTTTAATATTTATAAGGGTAGTTACGCCAAATATGCCGGTAAAGCTTCCTTTATTTTAATCTGGATTGTTTTCTAGGTATTCCACAATCATTGCTTGCTGGCGAATATTAATTTTTCTACGTGAAGCCATTTGAAAATACTACGTTGTAATTTTACTCTACACTACTTTCTGTACTTCAAATAAACACAAACTTGGCTTAGAACAGAAAATTGTTGAAAATGTATGAATTTTTAAGCTTTCAGTTCTAATTTAATGCGATTTTAACTCGCATATACGTCTTTCACCTGGAAAAATATTAAACACAATTTTTATGAATATTTTAAAAAGAATTCATTTCCTGTAAGTTTTTTTTTTTTGCATTCATAAAACGGGAGGGGGGGGGGGAATGAAACTTACACGCTTCATGGCATCAGAGATATTAATTGAACTGAGCGAGTGTTGTCACGAAATCTAGTTTTTCTTTGTTACAGTTCATTCCCCAACTAAATAATAACAAATTACTTTACTATAATAATAAATTAAAATAACAGAGAATATGCATTCGATTCAACGGTTTCAGTAGAATAAAAGTAAATATTAATTAATGATTACCGCTCCCAAAAACTGTTCAAAATAAGCTTGGGCAGTCATTTTATATACTTCAATTTCTCCTCTTCAGTGACACATTCAACGGGCCATCCACTTGATTCTTGCTTGATCTTTAAAAACAAATCTATAAAATCCTTAAAGAGTGTAAAAGATGTTTCTTCAAAGTAGGAAACTTCGTGAATTTTAAAAAAAAGAAAGAAATTATTTATTTTTAATTCAACGTAATAAAAGGAAGTTTTCTTTTTAATTAAGTATGCTTAATTCTTTTACTATTTGATATCCTTTCTTCAAAGCTAGTTTAGCCTCCTCTGTTGTTACCCTTGTGACCATTATTCTCTCTCTACATCTGAGCGTGCACATGGACTCAGTAGGAGTGTTTCCTACACATGTCCTACCGAGTGGAAACATTAGTTTCTTATTATACCGGTAGGGCAGTACATGTAAGAACAGTTTTCTTTGTGGAAGAAAGGTGCACTTCACGATACCAAAATAATTTTCCTGAGACATTGAAAGATTTACCCCGACCTGCCCCAATTTAGGGCATATGGGTAAATGTTTATTAAAATCCAAAACACAAAAATCAGTACAAAGCATGAAATACATAAATTACATGGCAACAGCCCATAAAATTGGCGGGCGAGCAAGATTGTAAAAGAAAACAACTAAGTTAGAAAATAGCTGGTTTTGAACTAAAAGAGACAGAAGGATTAATAATTTAAATTATCTTCCTGAGACATAAAACCTTCGGTGATAATGGTGTGGGGGGGGGGGGGTGACTAACAGGATATTTACAATATTTGTTCTCCTAGATTAAACAAAAAGAAATATTGTAAATGAATAATTACTCAAAAAACTGCATGAACGGAAAAAAAAAGGAGTAAAAAAAATAATAACCCGTGGATAAAGAGAATTGAAATCTACATATTTTGCATTCCCTTCATGGAAAAGTTTGATAGCAGTGGTTTTGCCACCGTGAAATGAGTCTCGGGGAATAAGACGATCTTTCAAACTTATGAGAGAACATAAATTCTTTGACCTCCTAATCATCTTTTTTCGAATTACGAAATTCGTGATCCCAACACTTTACCACATCATAACCAAGCACACGCAGTTTTTCGGTCGTCTCTTCAGTTAAGACGGCACGGTACCAAAACCAAATTTTTTTTAAATTTTAGTCTTAAAATTAAAAATTATAGATTTAAATGAAAGAAATGATATTAAAAATGGCACTCTGAAAAGAAAAAAAAAAGTCATTTTAAAACTCCTTTTGGTACCTGTTTTATTAGACATTGAAAAATTAAAATTTGCATGGAATAACAGATACTTGGTCTAGTTTTTTTTAATAATTTTTTTTCTATCTTCATACTTAGAAAATGTGAAAAATGAACAATTTTGAACTTTAAAATTCTGCAAAAATAAATCTATAAATTACACAGTTTATTCCGTGCAAATTTTTATGCACCATATATCTGAAAACACTCACAAAAAATTTCAAAACTCTAAGTAAGTTTTCAAAAAAGCCTTAGCATTTTGAATGTAAGAAAGAAACAAAAAGCTGAGAAAAATGCAATTAAAGTTTTTCAATAAGAATAAAAAATTATTTGAAACATTTTTACCTCTTAGACTTATATTTTAGATTTTATTTAGACCTTTCACAAGTTTTTAATAACCTAACATTTTAACACATCCACAAATAAATCAAAAATTTTAGGGTAGTTATCAAGAAATCCACAGTAATTTGAATGGAACAACATACTCTTGCAAACATTCATACACGCAATTATATACAATATTTTACAAAAAATAGAAGTAAAGCTTTTGTAGCAAGTTATGCACGAGTAAAGTATAATAGGTTGAACTCCGACCCACCCCAGGGGGGTATACGGAGATAAAAGTAAAATCATCACAATAAACATTTCTCTAAAAACTAAAATTACGATAAAATTTTGCCAAATGACAGTGGTGGTGATCAGTTAAAAATGTATAAACCATAACACTTGACAATTTAAAAACATGTTTTAAAGACAATGAAATCCAATGGTGCCTGTGTGAATGTCGAGAATTAAATGATTACAATAGTAGGGAACAAGAGATAAAAAATCTCAAAACTAAAATCAATGAAATCTAAAAGTCCTAAGTGTAAGTGTCTAAAGTAAAAGTCTGATTATAAGTCGATGAAATCTAAAATCAAAAGTAGATAAAATTTCAAAATGAAAGGCTAAAAGTTGATTAGTAAAAATAAACGATGACATGCACTATTGTTGATTCATGACTGGGGTCAGTTGATCTGGGGCTAAAATGTCCTCGAGAGTTTGTTTAATTATTTGAGTCACAATTTTCCTGCAGGTCAATATAGCAAAGAATTGATGTTCCTCTTCGCAGTTATTCATGTGGGTTCCACGAAGTGCCCGGAATCTTGGACAGTGCTTAATTAAATGTTTAATGTCCTGTCTCACTCCACAGTAATTGCATGAAGCTGATTTTCTGAAATATTTTTGTTGATAGGTCCCGAACACTCCGTGGCCAGTAAGGAGCTGGTTTAAGTAAAAATTGGCCTGCAGGCGCTTTATGCTAGGGTCTTTAAAAAATTTATAGGTTTGTCTTCCCTTGTCACTGGACCTCCAGTCATCTCTCCAGCGGTTAAAAGTGATGTTCTTAATGTAAGATTTAATTTCACATTTTTCACCCGGGATCTCAAAATCAATCTGGCCAAGCTTAGTGGCTTCCTTAGCAACCCAGTCAGCCTCTTCATTCCCTTCAATGCCTGAGTGTGCTTTAATCCAATTTATATTATAGTTACTACTCCACATGGCTTTGGTGTCTTCTATAAGTTTGAGGTGTTTACGTGGGTCCTCCAGGCTCATGAGTGAAGAAAGGGAATCTGTGTAAATGTTTGCTATTGGAGAACCCTGATTTTTAAGCCATTGGAGAGCTGACTGTATCGCAAGGAGCTCAGCAAGATAAATACTGCAGTTGTTATTTAAACGCGCCGAGATAGTATTGATGGTTTTGCCATTTATCTTCATTACAACACCATATGCAGTTTTATTTATAAGTCTACCATTGTTCTCAGTTTGAATTCTCGACCCGTCTGTGAAGATTTCAATGCCATGGTTAGTTGGAAGAAATTTCCCCCAGGGCAACGCGAGAGAGTTCGAGGGATGAACCAGTTTGGGAGGTAGTAAAAGGTGATCAGGAGAGTACATATGATTTTCAAGCCAATTGATGTCTTCTATCCTCCATTTCCAGATATTTCTTTTAATGTAGATCTCGTCAATGATTTTATAGTAGATTGGTTTTACCCCGGCCAGTATCTGGAGTGCATCAGTACTGACAGTCCTATAAGATTTGGTAATGGTGATAAGCGGAATTCTTTGAATTGATTTTAGTTTTTCTCTTATTTTGACTGTGTTTCTAAACCAGACACAGGCCGCATAGGTGATGATTCTCTCGGTTGCCTGGAGGTAGATCTTTTTTAGAACATGATGGTTGAGACCCCAGGTGACTCTGGCAATCCTCTTTAATTTGTGATTAAACATTTGTACACGATCCTTAACTTCGTCAAGATGGGGAATCCAGGTGAGTTGTGGATCTAAGATAACACCTAGATACTTTAGTGTTTTCACATTCTTTATATTAGCGTTATCCGGAAGATCCATCTTGACACAAGGAAGCCTAGCAATTTTTTTGTTAGATTTCGGAAAAGTGATTAATTTGGTTTTTTCCTTGCTAAAGTTGAGATGCTGGGTTTCAGCCCAGGTCAAGATCGTGCCGAGAATTTGTGTAGCCAGAGAGTCAAAATGATACAAGATGGTACGTCTCAAAAGTAAAAACATGTCATCAGCGAAAATGATAAGTTTAAAATCAGTAGAATTAAAATTATTAAAGCGGTTAAAATATTCCTCGTTAAAGATATTAAAAGTTTGATCAATAAGGATCAGCCATAAAGTAGGCCCGAGGGAAGAACCCTGCGGAACACCAACGTTAAAAGGTCTTCGAGTTAAAGTGTGACCAGCACTGTTTTCATATAAAACACATCTGTCTTTTAAAAAACTGAAAAGAATCTTGAGTATGTTGATTGGAAGATCCAGGTTGTTAAGTCTCTCCCTGAGTATACCCCATCTCGCGTTGTTAAAAGCACCCTTGATGTCCAGGGCCACCCCAATTGTATGTTTGCTTGATTGTTTAGCCTCACCAATAAAATCCACTACAGCCTTCAATGCGTCATCCGTCCCCCTACCAGATCTAAAGCCATATTGATTATCATTCAAGCTATTTTTACTTTCCAAGTAATATGTGAGTCTTTTGCATAAAAGTTTATCTAGAATTTTTCCCCAGACTGGCAGTAGGGAAATGGGCCTGTAGGAATCTGGATTGACAAGATCTTTGTTTGGTTTACCAATTAGGGCAACCGTGGCAATTTTCCAGCATTTTGGGAAGTGACCCAAGGAGAGACATTTAAGGCACGAGTAAAGTATATAAAATAAAAATATGTTTTTGGAATAGACTTTGTAAATAATTTAGAATTTGCTCTTTCTTCTTTTCGGTTTTTTCTCTTTGCAAGCGTGCAAGTTTTATTTTTCGTTTGGCTAAAGTGTATGAAGCAGATAATTTTTTTTCCTCGAAAATATGACCTCCTATAATCTCTCATATTTGCCAACTTTACTGCTGATTTACTCATTGGCAAGTTATTTACACTTGCCAACTGTTTGACACCCTTGGTATTGACCTTATTTGAACTTCAAATTA